>MU224790.1:9167874-9184509 GCA_018584345.1 Thuja plicata
CTCTTATGCATTTTTCACATTTTGAGAGCGCTTTCCTTCTGTCTCCATTTTTTCTTCTCTTGTAACAGGTTATTGGCTAACAGGTTCTTCTTGGGTTGTGTAGAATTGAGTTTGATCAATTCTTTCAATAGGATCCATCGAGTGAAGGTCCATCCACCTCTGGCCAATCTCCTTTGACCATTGAGAAGGGGAAGAAAACACATAAAAGGAAAAGAACTTCTGTATCTCCACAATTGGAAACCATGCAGGAGGATCCAGAAGAAGAAGAAAATGAGAAGAGGCACAACTAACTAGGAGGATTAGTTCCCAGAGAAGGAGAGAGAAAGAGACTACTAGGAAACATCAAGAGGACCCAAAAGAAAAATATAACCCCTTGGATGCCTTAGGGTCAGACGAGTTTCAAATATCTGACTTTGAAGGTCTAGAAGGATTTTTAGATCAAGGGCAAGATACACCAGGGTATGATACAGGAGCCCCAACCCTCTTTCAACCCTAAGTAACCCTCACTCCACCTCCAGCCCAGTTCACCTATCCCTCAGTAAATGTGTCTACTATAGAGGTAAGCTCTAGTTTGGCCCAAGGGACTGAGACCCAAGATACAGGGGTAGCACAGAACATAGCAGCAGACAAGGTTGTAGAAGAAAGTTTTGTTTCTACTCCACCACCTCACAACCCTACTCCACCAACTTCTTAGCCACCTCTGATTCCTACTCCACCACCTCACAACCCTACTCCACCAAATTCTTAGCCACCTCTGATTCCTACTCCACCACTACTTTTCCCAACTCTAATACCCACCTCACCCCCTTCTACTTCTACTTCCCCATTCCCATCCTAATCCCAACTCCAACACTTACTCCACCTCCATCATTCCCTTTGCCTTGCTCCACCCCGACCCCCCAAATGGAAGTAAGTGTAGAAGATGTATCACCCTTCAAGACCATGTTGGAGGCCATAACTGGTATTAATTCAGAAATGTTAATCAATTCACCATAGGATGAAGGCCAGGACAAAGAAGGAAAAGGTAGAACAACTGAAGAAGATAAGGTTGAAGAAGAAACGGGAGAAGGTGAAATACAAGAAGAAGGGATGGATGAAGGAGAAGATGAACAAGGAAAGGTAAAGGGGAAAGAGGAAAAGGAAGGAGTGACCTCAATATATTAAAACCTAGTGCCTATCCTCCATGTTTCCCCATATGAGCAAGTGACTGCATCTGGTAAACCTACTTGGTTTACCAAAGAAATCTAGCTTAAGAGAAGACTTATACAAATGAGATAGAAGGGGAAGAAATGAGTGTGGCATCTGTAGGGAAAGCCTTCTAAAAAATGGAAATTAGTGTACCCACAAGGATAGTATCCTATGTAATTCAAGACACTAGAAGTCACTAGAAGGCACAGATAGCAATCCCTCCCATGAGTACTTATCAAACATCAGCCACTTTAGAAGATTACACATTCAAGGAGGTGAACTTGGGAAAACCTAATAGAGAAGGGAGAAATAATCTGGAAACCTTAGGGCTTAAGCACACTCTAGGGTTCATAAGTAAAGATGACCAAACCATATAATCATTGACAGAATAGAAAAAATCCTTGAAAAGGTACATTCACAAGGTGGTAGGTCCCATTGACCCAAACTGTCTGGAAGTTCATTACAGGTCATGTTAGACAAAAGGGCTACACCAAATTTACCAGCAGGATTGACCCCTTCCTTCATCCAAGCAAGTGCAGATTGGAGGAATGACTTTGAGAAATATGGAGAGAAAGCTATCAAGTTGGTATTCAGGCCATACAGAAATAATCCAGAAACTTGGAAGTGATCCAGAAACAACGTTTCCAGATTCTAGTCAAAATATATGAGGGGGAGGAACTAGACAACTGTAAGGCATGGATCAAGCGAATAGCCAAGACAATCAAGGTCTAAAAAAGGTATCTAGCCTCCATAGCAAGAAAGCACGAGGAAGTCATAGAGTGGATAAAAGAGATGAATGTCTTTTTTACAGGGATTGACCTCAACTTATATAGGGACCAAGAAAAACTTACCCTACGGCTGTCAAAGGAAGTGGTTCAATAATTCAGGAATATTCTAGCAGGTGTTAGCACTAAGGAGGCCTTACACCAGATGTTCTATTTGAAAGAAGAAATGCAGAGAATGTTTGAACATGAAGAAGAGATCAAGTTATTCACTTATGAATTGACTATCTTCATAGAGAAGCAAGAACGAAGGATCACCAAGGTGAAGATGAAAGAGATCACTGACGAAGAGGTCCAAGAGATAGTGCATAGGCTCAGAGCATCCCATCCAGAGGTCTTCCCTGATTGAAACCACAAAGTCCACTCAGCAAGTTGGCAAGATAATTTTCACATTTAGCCATTTTCTCCCAAGGTAAGTTTGGCCTTTTGGCCCTCTAGTTTTTCAGCCTTTTGGCCCTCCATTTCTTTTATCCTTTTGGCCTTCCAAGTTCTTTGGCCTTTTTGGCCTCCCAAATATTTTGGCCTTTTGGCCTCCAACAAGTCCAAACTTCAGACTCCTCCAAATTTTGTTTTAAAACACTTAAAAGTTTTGGGGCACTAAAAGTTTTGGAGTAGAGGTTGGGGTCCAAAAATCTGGGTTTTTCCAGCGAGATCACATTTTTGCACACCAGTTGAACTCCAGATAATATTTATGGTTAACTTGAGTTAATTTTGGAGGGACTAAGGGTCCCCTATTAGTCCCCACTGCTAGAGGAGCCTCCAGATGAAGATTCCAAGAAGAACTCCAAGAATCAAGAAGAAGACTCCAAGTTCTTAGAAGAAACCCACTTAATTTTCTCCTTCTCTTCTTGGCGAGTTTGACCCTCCTTGCATGGGAAAACTGATTGTAGATGGATTCAAGAATCCATGCAAGTTATCTAGTATCCATTAATAGTAGTTTCCTTTCAGCAAAGTTTTAGTTTTAGCTTATATTCATTAATTTAGACTCTCTGATGCCCTAATTTTGAAATTCAAAGTAGTAGATCAGAAGCTCTATATATTGTAATCACAAATCAATGTAAGAGGGAAAATTATTAATACAATAAAGATTACATTTGTGTCTTCATTCATTGTGTGTGAATTGCTGCTACCTATGAGAAATTATTGAATGTGTGCTTGCATTATTTATTATTTTCAGAGAGCCTCTTTTTTATTATGCTTCAAATTCATGTTTCTTTATTTGGAGTTTGTTTTTGTTTGCTTACCTTGTTGTGACGAATGCGTGAAAGAGATCATCTTTGGGCTTAAAGATAAATTTGTATCGTGGGTACACACATCTTGGTGGCTTTGCAATTTGAGAAATTTTGAATATCTTGCACGAGTGAATATACCTTCTCTCTAAACGCTTGCATCTTTGGGGTAGTGAATTGTGACTTTGTCTGATTCGTGCTTCATGGGTTTGATCCAAATCTCCCCATCATTCAATGTGCAAGGAAGAGTTTACAAGGGTTTATGTCTGTAGGATTTTATTTTCAGTAATTTTTTTAATTTCTCATTACTCTACTCTCTACTACATCCTATCTTCAATTCTAAAAATGAACATCTTGGAAAATACAAAATTGCATTTTATTTACAACACCTATATATGTTAAAATGAAAAATACCAAAAAGAACTAAATTTTTTTGCAGTTTGATGTCTTGAACCTACTGAGTAACCAAGTAGGTTGTGACCCGACCCTAGAGAACCTTTGGAATAACTATCTTATTCTTTCAAGAGAGGAAATCGAATCTCAAGATCCTAGCAAGTCGGCTTGTGTCAAAAAAATGCTCAACAGATAGTTCCATATCCTTGTCTCAATGGAACATACACGAGTTCTTTCTAAGATGTTAAAAAATAATCATAAGTATTATAGTTGTCTGAAGGTTCCACTAAGGTTCTCCTTTAGGTTAGTGAACATTGTTGTGTAGATTGAATACTTCATAGAAAGTTAGAGAAATACTTCATAGCGAAAGATTTGGAAATGTTATCCATGTGAAAGTCAATCATCTAGCACAAGGGAACTTTTGTGATTATTTCCTTGAACCATTCCATTAAATTTTTCTATGTTGTGGGTTGGCACTAAAATGATTAGGTGATTAAGCACTGAAGAATTCATTACCCAGATCGTATTATCAATATTGTGTTCTCATTGATATTGGAGTCTGCAATATCATATTAATAAATATATGTGCTTTTGAATATTTGAATCTCTTTTATGTTGATTGATGCGTCTGAGCACAAGAAATAGTTGAATAGTTAGGCAGGATTTCATTACATTTTTAACTCTAGTTTGAGTCAGAATATATCTACCTAAAAAATTTGGAGATGATTGAAGAATCCCAACTATTATTTTGAGTGCTTTAATTTAGTTTTAGACTGATTTAAACATTGATTCTTGGCTTAAGTGTTGATAGTGTTTTATTTCAATCAGATCCAAGGAACAATTACTAAGCCTTGCACATATTAGAAGGAATACAAAAAACACTCACAACTACTTCTGAAGGAGTTTCTTTTCAGATGTATGGTTGGAATTCAAGGGGATTGTTGACTAATGAACTTTTTATTGTTGTCATTTCTTCATACTATCCCTCTTGTAGCCAGCCTATTGAAACTAATTTAAGGTTTGGTAAAAACTTATTGCATCTGGTGGAAGGGAAAGTTGAATACTTTGTGGTTGTGAGGTTCTAGATTGCTGAAACTAATGTAATAGGTCAAGAATTCATTTACTTCTTGTGTGTGTATAAACCTTCAATTCACAAACCTACATGAAATATTAATTCAATTAAAATATCATTATGAATTCAAAAGATCTATGCTAATTAACATTCAAATTGACGTGATTGAGAGCATCTGATGGATCTCAAGCTAGAAGGACTGAAAAAATACTCTCAGATGCAAAGCAATCCTAAAGTGACAACCCATAAAACAAGAATATTAATGATCTAAGATGATGAAATGATGCAAAGATAAGTAAATCAATATAGATTAAGTTAATATCCATGCTCAAATCCTCCTAAAACTTCATGAGAACTCGTCATTATGATGTTAATAAATGCAATTACCAATTTTCCTGTAAAGATCATGGATGCAAATGAACTATAACTATGATGCTTGAATCAAATTGGATGAATTTGGGATTCCAGCATGAAAGTGGATGTAAAGTGTTTATTTGTACTTAATTATGCCTCCTATTTATAGGATTTACCAAGGTGTAGGGGGTAAGTTTAGATAACCATGGTCAAGGTATGATTAGGACCTTTAAGTGGAAAAGATTATCTTTTAAGGTTGAATGGTCAAGATAGAAAAGCTTTTTTGTAATCCATGTGCTTTCTTTCCTCATTTCCCATTGTTTGTGCGATTTTTTGTCATGTAGTGGTGGGTGAGGGATTTTAGGATTTAATTAATTCAAAAGAATTAATTACTTTAGCCATGATTGATTTATTGAATTAAATTTAATCAATTAATGAACTATGTACTTAAATGATTAATTCAATTACCTAGTTATTTTATTTATTGATTTTAATTGATTCAAAATGGCTTGTATTTGATTGATTTTTTCTTTGACTTTCTTTGACCAAGTTTAGGTGTATACACTTCTTTATATTTTTGTAGTAGAATATTAAGATATAGAAATCCACTGTTATTTTTTATGTTTAGTCTACACATGTTTGTGATATTACATACAAATGTTTGTTCAATGTAAACCATCCAAAATAAACACACTCATAAGATAAACAAGACAACTCGCATTCAAAGTATTGACAAAATCTCCATACAGTTAAATCTGAAAGTTCATAGAACAGATCAGGAAACTTAGTGCTTATCTTTCCAGTAATCTATTTGATAAATTTATAGTGTGTGGAAAATTAATTTAGGCCAAGAAATAGTAGCATCTTACATTGGAATTTTGAATCAGATTCAATGGTATTAGTTTGGAAAAAGACAAAATGAAGTCAATGGTAGATAAGAAAAATGATATTTTTTCAAAACAATTTATGGTGAACAACTAAGGGACTTATACAAATAAAAGGAAATCGGGAATTTTCTCTATGTTATAAGATTGTAATTGGACTCCATGAAATTTTTGGATGGCGTTATCTCTAAGTTGGAAGAATCAAATTTATATTTGTCCAAAGTGGACCACTCAGATTGGAGGGTTTTGAATTGGACATTGCAACCCTCAATGCTTGCTTTGGTGCATTACAAGTTTATGGAACATACTTATGATGATGTGAGACTTGCATTTACTACTTATTTTAGTGGAATCATAAGAATAACAACCCCTGCAACCCCTCTAATAATGACATATTAAAGAAGGTTCTATGACTAGTTGTGGAGAACCTATGTGGATTACATGATGTAAAAGCTACTACTTTTTTTAAGAGGGCTAAAATTTTAGATTTGATGGAAATAACTATATCATTTATCATCATGTTGGATATCAAATGTGAAAAAATTATTCTTCAAATGTTTCAATGTTTTTTAACTGAAATCAAGAAGCAACATCTAGACAATATGAGAGTTTGTATGAAAACCATTATGTCCTTAATCTTAGATGAGAATAATGAAATTTGCAAGATGATGTAATATAATTTATTGGTCATAAGTCTACCATATTTCTTATGAGTTCTCCAAATGATTGGTTGAGCATAAAATTGAAAGGTTCAAGGAGCATGTGACTGAAAATGAACTAAACTCAGTGGGCTTATAGGTTGCAAGATCTACCAAAAAGAGTAAGAACCAAATGAGAAGAGAGCATATTTGTTTCACATGTCAGAAGAATTGGACACTTGATCAAAATTATTGGGTTAGTTAGGATGATGAATCAACAAAATAAAATGGGCCAATTAGGAAAGAGAATTTAGAACAAATTGCTTCAGGTGAGAAGTACTCTAAGTTTTTTGTTGGTGATCTTGAGATCGACATAGATAAATCCTACATTGAGATGAGTTCTCTTGATGAACCTTGGAGTAAGCATATTTTTTTCCCTCCTTTTCTTCATCGAGAATGCATTGAAACTTCTTATGAAATTTTTGATAAAGAACATGCATCTTCTTATGGTGAAGAATCCCTTGGACATGATGTCATAAAAACAAATTTAACCATGCAATTAGACCAACCCAATAAAGAAGAAACATTTAAGTAATATATACAAGAAGTATTCATGAGTCCCATTGGCATAGAGCATGCCATTGTAAGGTTTGACAATGATGAATCACAAGAAGGTAAAGACAAATCATAAATTTTATTGTGTGGAAGCCCAAGTCACTTTGATGAGTTTGATCAAAGATCTTTAGCATGGTATGATCTTGAGGACAAATAAAAAAATTCATTACATGAGCTTGAATTTGATGAGAATCCATTTGAATGAAATAATTTGAAGGGCCATTTGAAATTAACTAATGATGTGATTATTACAACCTTAGTATATTTTGATGAAATTAACAAGAGCATATAATACCTGAATTGAAAGATTCAATTTGAGGGGAAAAAATGGGGATGGAAGGTAAATCTTATCTTGTTGATTTACAAGTTGTCAAAGAATCTTTGGGGTCACTAAAATTAGATTATTTGAATTTACTTTTGGATAGAGATCACATCTTAAAGGTTGTTGGAGTTTATGCTAATGAAGTCAATAAGCTCATCATGGAGCTTAAATATAATAAGGATATATTAGAGGTTACACAAATAGCTCTTCTAGAAGCATAAAATCAGCTTATTATCAATGAATAGTCAAGGGAGTAGGGAAACAAAGAAAGGACAAAGGATTTCAAATAGGTTATTGATGAGCTTGACCAAATTCAAGAAGTCTTTGACTTGCAGTACTGTGTAAAATTGGCTTGTTTTCAAATTAGGACAGTAGGATACTTGGCCTAATTTCGAAAGAGGGAATTATTTTTAGATTATGGATAACCCTCTTTGTGTGTTGAGTGTTGATTTGACATTTGATAATCCACTTTTTGAGATGGAAGAGGAAGATATTTCTTATTTCAGTGATGAGCATGGGATTAATCGCAGGATTTGGGACCCAAGTGTAGTTCCTAGTGATGAGGTTTGGTCACAAGATTGGAGTACTAGATTAATTTCTAGAGTTAGTATTGTTGCCCATGTACCAATAAACTTACGCATGATTTTATATTTTAATCTTCAGGTGAGCTGGATGTATATTTAAGTTTAGCAGATGAGTAGTTCCTTGTTGAGGGTGGATGGTAGGTATGATTTGACCAGAGGATATAGTTTTCTATCTACTTCCTTACTCATGATTCATATGCATTCAATGACATTTCAAAGTGATTACTATTGTACTAGTTCCTTGATACCGTTGGTGTTAACCTCGATCTTTGAGCAGTTTGATTGTTATACTAGAAGCTCCAGATGGGCTAATATACTTTATTGTGTGCCTATGATAGATGTTATGCACCTCCATAGGAGATCAATGATATTTGGAGAGTTTCTCAGTGTTGATAGATCCTTGAGATACTACTATATCATTATATTTGACAGTTATGGTAGCATGATAATTTGGGATCCTAGCATTAGCATCTTTGGTGCATTACTTCAGTGTTTTATTTATGAGTAGCTTCACAATTCCAAGCATTGTGTTATTTATATCAAATTAGCGTAGCGGATTGGAAGAGAAACATTCTTGAGGTTGATATGGGATCCAAACATTTGATTTCATTATTGAGATGCAAATTTCTTGAGGGCAAGCAATCTCTTGGAAGGGAGGATTGTAATGTCCCTTTTTAGGGACATTAGAAGTCAATTAAATAATTAAATTTTAAGTTGTCAAATTATATCAAATTAAATGACAACTTAGTTTAATTAGTTAATAAAGTATTAAAGTGACTTAAATGGAGCCTAGTGAATAATTAATAAAAGTCACTTTATAATTATTTTCCGCCAAGTTCAATTTTAAATTAAAAGGGAAAAAATGTAAAGAAAAATAAAGGGAATTTCAAGAGTCTTATAGAACCTTCATCAAAGGATTATAAAAGGTATCTTGGGATTCATTTTGGATCATTATTGGTTTATTCATTTCTTTTGGAAGAGCTTTGAGAGCTTCTTGTTTCACTTCTAGGTTCCTAAGGACGGAAACCCTTGGGATTCTTTCAGCGAATTGGACAGAAACCCAATTCATTTCTAGAGGGTGGATTCTAGATGGAGTTCACAAATTGAAAAAATTGTGACATGAGCATTTAATATATATTTGAAAATAGGGTTGTAATGATATATCGTCATATTGAATTCTAGATCTCTATTTCACACTGATTTTATATGATTTCCAGTTTAAATTTGTGGGATCAACGAAATCAGTTGCATGAAAATTATTGGCTTAAAATTTGTGTGTAATATCTTTAAAAAATATGGAATAAATGTTCTAGGGGGATATTTCAGATTTTACTCTTCAATCACATATAATCAATCTCACCAATCATTGAATCCTAATTGAAATCCCAAAATTCTTAAAAATAGAGAGCTTATTCTTGTATTTGGTAACCACACACGCTGCAAAGTCTTATGTTGTCACACTGAGCACTCCTTATGAGATCCAACATTGCAATAAGAAGGATAAAAACAAAGGAGGATTATTGGTTTGCATGTTCATTTATTTGAAAATGATTTCATATTATTGATTGTCCATGCTTTATGTTTACTTTACTCCCTCTTTTGATATTAGGGTACTAACTACTTAACAAATATTCTTGCAGTTTATATTTTGATGTTATTGTAGACTTTTATAGATCTAAATTACCCCAATTACAAGTCCATAACCATTCTTGTAGAGTTTTTCTATCACTTCATAATCATTTTTCTCATCTTCTAAGAACAATACTTCATCTCATAGGCTCATTATGTTTATCAGCTTTTGAATTATAAATGAATATTATTCTTAATAAAATAATAATAAACCATAAACCAATAATCTCATGTAGTTAAAGAAAGAAACAAATATTCACCATGACATGCTATTGAATGGCCTCCTCCTATGCATAGATGTGTGTAGCCATAACATAAGAATATCCTTTAATCAATCACTATGTTATGAAGTCTTAGAACTCTTTCTATTCTCTATTGATTATGAATCTTTTCCTTTTGAAAAATTTGTTGTTACATCCTTTTTATTAGTGTTAAGGATCCCTTTACTTATACTTTCATCTCAATAAAAATTCAACCAAAATAGAGAAACAAAAACAAGGAAATATTGCACATGATGTTAATAGTAAGAAACTCTCACCCTCTACTATATTTTCTCAATAAAATTAATATACAATAGGTATTCATGAATATATTATAGTCTTACTGATTGTCTCTTTTGTATGTCTCTCATCCTTCATAAACCCTTTTCCATCATTCTTGCAATACTCATGCATGGTCTCTTTCATATGACTATCATACTCACTGCTCACACTCTTAACTTTATCTTCACCTATTGGATTATCTTTATTATGAATCATATAGTGTCTTTGATTTGGCATTGTATCCTTATAGATGTGTGTGTATTTATTGTACCTGCAAGTTGCAATACAACACTTTAATATGTCATTGTATTATTGATAAAAACATGAAAGATTAGAGGAAAAGCACATAGAAACCACTAAAACTGACATATTGCTTCCTATCTAAGAAGAGTATTATAAATGCTAGATTGCCCTCAGATTATGCATAAATCAGTGACATATACAAGCTTAAAATGGAAGAATCAAATGGAATTCAAGCTAAATTCTAAATCAAAGTTCATTTTAGAGCTCCAAAGAAAGATTATGAAATTATGTGAATATTGAGCTAAGAATGCATTTAGATTTATAAGAAGTTAGAGTAGCATAAGATTACTTTCAAATTCTAAAATTAGGAGCCCATTGAGCTCAAAATTCATTCCTTTTATAGAATAATTTGAGGAATGAGTAGTCAAGATTGATTTATGAAGAGACATGGAGATTTAATCTTTGGTGATCCATGTGAGTGATCCAAGTGATTTAACTCTCGTTAGCTAATGGATTGACTTTCAATTTTGAAAGTGAGGAGTTGTAATTAGGAGATTTATTTAATCCCCTTTAATTATTTATTTTAGCCAAGTGTTTAATTGTTTTGATTTGATTAAAATAGGCCAATATAATTAATGTGACTTAGTGATAAATCACTTTGATTTTAGGAGATTAAATTGATTTTAATAAATTATGCCAATATTTGAGTAATTGTCTTGACATAATTAGGGGTATGATCACACTTAGGTCAAATAGATTATCTAGTTAGAGTAGACCAAATTAGGGTGGTTACATTTTCCCCTCTTTGAATTGATGTGCGAGTAGTGCATTGATTCAAAGAATGTCTAATGTTGACTTCAGAAAGTTTGAGAATTCCACCCTTGATTGAATGAAATGCTTGATGAGACCAGTCTTGCACTTGATTGAACTAATACTAGTAGTATCGACTTTGAAATTGATCAAACAAAGTTCAATAAAACAAAGATCTAAAGATACCAATTCTGAACTTGATCAAATGAGAATTGATAATACTAACTCTGAACTTGATCGAACGAAGGTCAATGCAAAGCTTCTAAGAGCTCTAAGGTATCAATTATGAACTTGATTGAATGAGACTTGATAATAATAACTCCAAACTTGATCAAACAAAGGTTAGTACGAAGCTACTAAGAGCTTGATAAAGATCTGAGAATATGGAGGCATAGATATGATCCGGCTTGTTTAGCATTGAAGCCTTCTATCCAACAGTCCCAACTTGATCAAAGGAAACTGCCATGCCCCTAGTCTTTTGATGATGAAGTCATTTTGTTTCTTTTTGAGCAATAATTTGATTGATTTTAAGTGTGATCATGCCCCCTCAAGAATGAAATCGAAGGAAATAGAATAAAATCCCTCTGTATAATGACAGATCAATGGAATAGATTGATTAGATCGAGAAAGAATCAATTGGAAGAGGTGATGAAGCAAAAGAGTGTTAAGAGAAAATAAAATTTTACCAAGTCAACTACTTGAAAATTTAAAGTGTGAGTTTGATAAAATGATGTAGGACCAAGATTTTTGATGAATAATGTGCAATTTTGATATAGAACCCAGAACATTGATTACGTAAAGCCTGCGGATCATTTTCTCAACATATAGAGCAAATCTGCATTTTCGGATACTGTCACAAAATTTTTACTGTGTTGCTAAAAACACTGTCTGCACATTCTATTTTGTTCCCAATAGATCGGAGAAGAACAAAATTGAATTTTGATAGTCCAGGAGGAGTTTTAGAGCTTCTAGATAGCTCAAAAAGGTCAATACAAGTATTGAAATCATTTGTTACTCATTCATTTTCACTTTTATCCTCAATAAATCTAGATCTCTATAGAGAAGATGTTGGTCCCCATGGAGAAACATCAATTCAATCTAGCACATCGACACCAGTGCCCAACCCAGTACGCACTGTTAGTGAGCACATCGATACCTACCATTTTATACTTTCTATTTTTTATTTTGTAAAAGTTTTCAGTAATTAGGAAGCTTTTCATTTCCAATCGCATCCCATGTCCTAGGTGGTGGCTGGTCAATCCCGTATCATATCTAGTTTTCTTACAAAATTTTGGATCGCATCTTGTTAGGAGGTTTTGCATTGACTTTTGTAAGATTTTTCTCATTCTTTGAATGTGTCACATCGTGTGAAAATAGGATCGCACCCAGCATCCCATGTTGCATCCTATCCAAACACGATCACTTCCCAGATTCTTCATTGTATCACATAATTCGTGCATCACATCCGGTATACAAGATTGTACCTAGGAAAAACAATGTCATTTCCAATTTAGGAGTTAGTTTCTTTCCAATTTGACTATTTTTCCTCTTTTTGAAGGCTAAAAAGGACTTAACTATTAGCTTTTCTATGTAATTTCCTTAGCTAGGATACTGATGTAAACCTATAAATTTGTTCTTTGATAGATCAAATTTGAGGTTGTGTCTTTTTGAGGACCTCATCCTTCACAAGTCCTTCCCTTATCTCATTCATTGACAGCTGATGAGCTACAGATTATAGGGCATCTCAGATTGACATCACTTATGGATTTACCCAACATCAGGGTAAATTAGGGGTAGTTGACTTTTTTGGCCGAGAGATGGCATTCAGAGCACAACACCTTCCATCTCTTGACTAACGAGATGACCGTTACACTAGAGGATGTGTGGCATATTATGCGTACTCCAATTATGGGTTGAGAGGTAGAGTTTGAGTCGCGCTCTTCCATAGCGATTGCTTTTGCATAGAGATACTTTGCAGATCCATCTATAGTTTGTTGTTATCTGACTTGGGACTACATGTACAATCACTATGATTGTTTACCTATTTATCTTGTTGGACTGATTGGAGGGATACTCATTCCTGACAATGGTTAGCATGGATTCATGTGTGGCTGGGTAGAGACACTAGAGCAAATGGTCATCTCTTCTCACAGATTTGGCTAGGGTAGTTGTATATTATCCCACATGTACATAGAGATTCACAAGATTTTCTATGAGTTCTCGTAGAGTATGACTGTAAGTATATTGATTTTACAGATTTGGGCCTAGGAGCACATCCCAGTTACACGATTGATATTAGATAGGTAAAGATCGCCTGAGAAGCCATATGTATACATGTATTCAGGATTAATCCAGCAGCCCCATTTGGGTAAGATGGAATACTGGTGCCATGTTTTTTATGATATGACAGTGGTCGAGTGGAGGCCATATTTAGACTGTGAGGAGTGGACCTTAGAAAGGCGACAGATGCCTTATTTTTTTTAGAGTAGATATTTGATTGGTCATACCTACTACATTATGGAGAGATTCATTATTACTTGTGTGCTAAGGAAGTATGGCCGAATACAAAGCATCTCATAGGACTTGAAAGCTTATGCATGCATCCATGATGACGAGCCTCAGTAGGGAGCTCAATTTTCATATGAGACTGCAGAGTTGGAGATCAGTTAGATGGCTGCAGTCAGATGGGATTACCTTCCTAATGTTGCAGATGTTGGGTGCATAGATGTATATCTTTCCCATTTGTTACAATTTCCCTTTCCTCATTTTACAATGCCTAATGAGGTAGCACCTTGCATAGAGGAGGTCCTTGATTATGATCCAGCAGATGATAAACCTTTGAGAGGCAGAGGTGGAGCTCAAAGATATCAGAGAGGTGGGGGTGGCAGGTATGGTGGCAGAGATAGTAGACACCCTCCGCAAGACAGAGGTTAGAGATATGGCGGAGATGATAGAGGAGATGATAGAGATTGTAGGGGTGGTGGTGGAGTGGGTGGAAGTGGAGTGGGTGACAGTGAAGAGGGTAGGCAGACGAGATTCTATTTTGAGCCTCCTTGTATGGATCCAAGTCCTTTACTAACTAGGCAGCAGCAACAGAGACCATCAGGGCAGGTATCGAGTGGAGGAGGTGGACCTCCTAGAAAGGATCCTCCTAGGGATATTGGTAGAGATGGAGATGCATTATCCCAGTGCCAGAGAGAGCGAGAGAAGCTTAGATCTTAGATCACTACCTTGGAGACTTTGTTGGAAGATAGGGACAGGCAGTTGGATGTGATGAGATCAGAGAGAAATGTCCATGTCTGCACAGCTACTCATGAGGGCCAGAGAGTTGCTTATTACTTTTCTCTATATTGTGCGGAAGTTCCACAGGCACAGAGAGCTCCATTATATTCCATATTTTCACACCAGTTAGAGGGATCTATGCCTCCACCAGCTCATCAAGCTAGAGCTAATGCACCACCTGCTCCTGCAAATTAGGGAGAGGGTGTTAGTCAAACTTGATGTATTTATGATATCTAAGATATTTTGTATATTGATCCTACTAAGATCATCCATTGTACTAAATATTTTGATACTTGTATAAATGTTTCATCATGATCGCACTGATACTTTGTTTTGGATAGTTCCACATTTTTTATCTAAGTATTCACTGATATATATCTGAGATAGTTGTTTCTGATTTTGATATGTTCATGAGCTCTCTTTTTTTATAGATGTTTAGATTGATGCACATTGTGATTATGTACTTGGTCTTTGATGATTTAGAATAGATTCATGTGATGACATCATTTATGCTCTTTGATTTATTACTGATATATTGATGTGTTTGAATGATTCTAGGTGAATATGCAGATGTATGTTTTTGAGATTTTCTTTATGCAAATATATGTATGGATGCACTTAGGATGTAAAACTAAATGCAATGCTTGAATTCTTTGTTTTTGGATTTTTCTCTTTCCCGTTTATGAATGCCATGGATATGCAATGACATTAATATATATTAAGTAGTTAACTTAGATTTTGGATGAAGCAGGAAATTATTTTGAGCTCAAACTTTATGTTGTGTTGAAAATGAATCATGCAATCTTTGAATGCATCTACATGCAGACTTCTAGGACTATCAATGATTTGCATACATTGTAGCATTTTTATCATCATTGGGCATTTGTGTAATGGACATCATCGGATAGTATAACTATCACTAATACCCAGAGAGTATCATGAAAGTATGAATACTATTTTTATTGGATGCAATGTCAAAAACAAACCTAAGCATCAAGGCATAGAGGCCAGGATGAGTTGTCAGTTATCTCCTTTTTCTTTAAGAATCATCTTTTGTTCGTGTGTAATGTAAGATATGTAACCTATAATGACCTTCAATTTTCATATCCTTGGGTACATAATGTGTCGCACACCTTACTTAGAGTTTGATTACAAATAGACAAGGAAATTGGTTCAACCTCATCATAGTTTACACATTACAAGGATCAAGATATATGTGGCTATCCACTCATGTTGGAAGCTCTTACCATAAACATCCAAGTTAGGTGAAATTTATAGGATCATTGAAAAAATCACCATATGCAGAAAATCAATAAAACATTATGCCCCCTGTCCTTGTGACTCTTTGTCTTTGAATAGATATCATGGAGTAACTCGAAAGACATAAAAATCAACAATTGATAACCAATCAAAGAAACTTTATAACTGCTTACATGCCCCTAGTTTGAAACATCATCAGAACATAGAATATTGTACGCCTCTCTCTCCGGTTTCCCACAGCTTTCCAAAGGGCGGGGGTTAGGAGCCAAGGTTCACAAGTGAATGCAAATCAAATACGCAATGGCTACTAAATGAATAAAAAAAACGTGAGCAATAAAATGTACAAACAAGGGAAAGGAAGACAAGTAAATGCAAACCCTTCGATGCTTGAAGCTTCTATTGTCTCTCTCTACTCCTTCCGAAATGTTGTTCTTTATGCTCAGTATTGGCGGGGCAGCGTCTATGACTTGAGAAGCGTCGAGAATGTGATATTTGAAATGTGTGTGTGATCGCAAGATGGCTTGAATGCTAGAACCAAACTGACATAGTAATGGCGCACGAGAGCTTGAAATCCTAGATCCCTCAAATGGTTATGAAGGATTTATTATATAGGAAATGGTGATGAAATGAATGGTTGAGATCGATCCCAGAGATGGGGAGATGAACGGTTGAGATCAAAAAGAACAGGAGAGATCCTCAGTAAAATCCACCTCTTTATTTGGTTAAGAGGAGATAGAGTTTGGTTAACTAAGGAGCTAATTATGAGTTACCTTTTTGAACTGAAGAGGTGGGTGAAGTTACCCATGTG
>MU224790.1:9216315-9234905 GCA_018584345.1 Thuja plicata
CTGCAAAGTAGATGTGGGACAAATTGATGCTTGTACATGGTGGTGACAAGAATGTTTTGAGAGCCAAGGTAGAAATCCTTAGAGGAAAGTTTGATGATCTCAAAATGAAAGAAGGTGAAAACATCACCCATTACAGCACAAGAATCAAAGAGGTAGTCAATGCTATCCAAGGAGTTGGAGGTGTACTAGAAGAAGATACAGTGGTAAGTAAAATTCTAAGAACCTTACTGCCTACTTATGCTATTAGAGTATCTGTCATTCAAGAAATGAGAGAAGTAGCAAATAGAAATGTTACTCTAGATAGTTTGATTGGAAGACTGATTTCATTTGAGATGAATAAATTTGATAATAGTGTCTTACCAAACATAGAGTCTGCATTCAAATCTTCTTTGAGAATAATTAAATCAAGTCATAAACACACTATGAGAAAAGATGGTGATAGTGAAAGTGAAGAAGAATAACTTCATGAAATTGAAGCACTTATGGCAAGAAGAATGCAGAGAGGCAAAGGTGAATGCAAATGTAAATTACCACTTGTTTGTTTTAATTGTAAAGAGATTGGACACTTTGTTGCAAGATGTCCTAACAGAAGAAAAGATGACAGAAGTAATGACAGATCATTTGAAAAGAATTCTGACAGAGATGATTACAGAAGCTACTGACAATCAGAAAGAAGAGATACTCAAGACTACAAGGACAAAGGAAAGAAGGTCAGTTACCTAGAAAAATGCAAAGATGATGAAACTGACACCGAATTTGAGGAAGACAATGAGATGGTATTTGTGGCAGTAAAAGATGATTTAGATGATGATGAAGAAAGGTGTGTAGAAACTCCACTCATATCTAAAGTTAGTAAAAATGATGTCTGGATCATAGATAGTGGATGCACTCACCATATGACTGGTGACAAACAAAACTTTGAGACTTTTGAATACTATAAAGGTGGTTCAGTAAGAATGGGTAATGATACACCTTGTCCAGTTGAAGGTAGAGGAACCATAATGTTTAATAACCAGATAAAATGTGAAAATGCTTATTGAGTAAATGGATTTAATTATAATCTATTAAGTGCTTCTCAATTTAATAATTTAGGTCACAGAGTAGCATTTGAAAATAAGAAGGCAAAGATCATCAATAAATTAGGAAATCTGAATGGTACTAGTGAGCGGAAAAAAGGTAACTTATTCTATTTGAATGATACTGACACCACTTGCTTAATGGCTAGAAATGAAGACATATGGTTGTGGCATAAAAGATTGTATCATGTGAACTTTGACAACATGATAAAAATAAGCAAAAAAAGAAATGTAAGAGGCTTATCGACGATGACCAAGCCCGACAACATCATGTGTAAGAATTGTCAAAAAGGTAAGATGACAAAGTCTAGTTTCAAAAGAAAAACCCACACATATGATGTCATTCTAGAATTAGTCCATACTAATTTATGTGGACCTATGAGGACAAAGATTTATTATGGAGATAGCTATTTTATTCTCTTTGTTGATAATTACTCTAGAAGGATGACAGTAATGTTTCTAAAAGATAAATAAGAAGCATTTAAGATGTTTAAATGGTATAAGGCAATGGCTGAGAAACAAAGTGGTAAAGAATTGAAATGCTTAAGATCAGATAGAGGAGGGGAATTTATTTTAGATGAATTCACTAACTTTTGTAATGAGCATGGAATCAAAAGATAAGTCTCTGCAGGTGCTAGATCCATTGTATGTGTTTGCACTTTGGATTAAGTGGATAAATGTTAATAGAAAAATAGGTTAGATAGAGAATTCCTCGTTTCAAATTGTTAATGAACATATAGGTACAAGATATGCCCCTTAGAATCCTTGATGCCATTGGATTGAGAGGGCATGAGTGTAACAGCAAAATGGAATTGTTGAAAGAAGGAATAGATCCATAGTTGATTGTGCAAGGACACTGATGATAGAAAAAGGCATCACCCAAATCTTCTAGAGAGAAGTTGTAAGTAATTTTGTGTATACATTAAATAGAGTACAATTGAAGAAAGACACCAAGAAGGCACCTTATGAGCTTTGGTATGGATACACACCCAATGTGAGTTATTTCAAAAATTTTGGCAGTCAATGTTATATCTTAAAAGATGATAGAAATGAAAAACTTGACTCCAAGAGTGATGAAGGAATCTTTCTAGGGTATTCCACCAAGAGCAAGGCTTATAAATGTCTAAATAAGGCCTCTAACAAAATTGTTGAAAGTGCAAATGTAAAGATAGATGAATTTTTAGAGAAGAATGAAAAGGAAATTACTAAAGAACCAGAGGACTACAATAGGTTTGTATACAATGAAGAACCTGACACTCTACCCAACCAACAATGTAGAGCTCCCGAGCAATAGATTATTGCACCCGATCATCAAGCTGCAAATACCGACGATCAAAATATTGCTCAAGATGATGCACAAAGTGATGAAGAATAGAATGAAGGAAAAAATGATGATCAAGCTAATAGACAAAGAGCTAAACCTATACTTGCCAAATATTTAAGAAAGAACCATCCATTGAACAAGATCATAGGAGATAAAAAGGCTGGTATGAGAACCATAAGTAAGTCTCTAAATACAAGATGTCTTATTTGTGATTATGAGCCAAAATCCGTCAATGCTACACTTGATAATGATGAATGGATAAGTGATATGAATGAAAAGATTGAGTAGATAGAGAAAAACAATACATGAACACTTGTACTGAGACCAGATGACAAGAATGTCATCGGTACAAAATGGATATTCAAGAATAAGTTGAATGAGAATGGAGAAGTCACTAGAGATAAAGCAAGACTAGTATGCAAGGGGTATGTACAAGAAGAAGGGATTGACTATGGAGACACCTTTGCACCCATTGTTAGGCTAGGAGTAAGAATATTACTTTCTTATGCTTCATGTAAAGGATTCAAGATATATTAAATGGATGTCAAGTTTGCATTCCTAAATGGAATACTTGAAGAAGAGGTATACATTGAACAACCAGAAGGGTTTGTTGATCCAGACAAGAGGGACATGGTATGTAGACTACACAAAGCCCTGTATGGATTGAAACAAGCACCCCGAGCCTAGTATGAAAGACTTCATTCCTTTCTTATAAGTATTGGATTTGTAAGAACTAGTGAAAACAGTAATCTTTATTTGAAGGAAGATATTGATGCTAACATTTTGATTGTTGAGATATTTGTTGATGACATCATATTTGGAGGCAATGACATGCTATGCAAATCATTTGCAAATTAAATGAGCAAAGAGTTTGAGATGTCTATGTTTGGAGAGATCAAGTTCTTTCTTGGTCTATAGATCATGAAACAAGATGAAGGTATTTTCATTCCACAATCCAAATACATCAAGGAAGTACAAAAAATATTCAAGATGGAAGAGTCCAAACCAGTAGGAACACTGATGGAAATTGGGTGTAAGCTGACAAAGGAAGACAAGTCATCAGAGGTAAATCAAACTTTGTATAGATCAATGATTGGAAAATTTACTTATGCTGTACATACTAGACCAAATATTGCACATGCAGTAGGAATAGTTGCTACATTTTTTGCTAATCCCAGGGAATCACATATGACTACTATGAAAATAATCCTAAGATATCTAAAGAATACTGAGGAATATGGCTTATGGTATAGAAGAGAAGGAAAATTTGAACATAAGGTCTTTACCGACGCTGATTGGGCTGGAAATATTGATGACCAAAAGAGAAACAACTGGGGGAGAATTCTTTATGGGTGATAGACTTGTCACATGGATTAGCAAGAAGCAAAGATGCATCTCTAAGTCTACTGTAGAAGCAGAGTATGTTGTTGATGTTGCAAACTGCTCAAATATTGCATGGATCAAATAGTTGCTGGAAGGTATGCATATGAAAATTATTAAACCAGTAATTATCTACTATGATAATACAGGTGCAATAAACATTTCCAAGAATCCAGGCATGCATGCTTAAACAAAGCATATTGCCATCAAGTATCATTATTCAAGAGAACAAGTTCAATCAAAGGAGGTGATACTTGAGTATGTGCAATCAAAAGAATAATTGATCGATATCTTCACCAAGCCACTACCCAAGGATGCATTTGAATACTTGAGAAAGAGACTAGGGGTTAGACCCTTGTCTACTAGTTAGTAAGATGACTAGAAGACTGCATCAGCTTATGTATTATCAGAATATCATTCATGTTGATTCAAGCAAAGAGATGGACTTCAAAGATATATCTATATACAACAAGGTATTTATCTACCGATGGATTGGGAAATTCAAGGAATATATTATGGATAGAAAAGATCCACTTGGAAAAAATGTTTGTTTTGCATTTTTGTCAAAAAGAGAGAGATATCTCATTATCATACTGATAAAGGGAGAGATCGTATCCATCAAAGTATCCAAAGGGAGAGTACATTCAAAGGGAAAGAATTGTTGACAAGAGACATCACAAGAAAGGAGAACAGTCAAAGGGAGAGAATTTGACACAGAAGAAGAACACATCACATCAGAGAAAGAAATATTCTACATCTATCCAGTGAAGCGATTGAAGACAGAAAGAAAGCTACAAGAATCAAATCAAAGCTATTTGAGCTTACCGAAAGCCAGACATTTGTAATAGTTACATTAGGAAAGCTTGATGAAACTGTATATTTCATATTGTATTAGTAATAGTATAGTATGATAATGTAGTATCTTTCCATTAATGCCAAAGGGAGAGATTGATGACATGTAACTAATTGAATGTTTGAAGATGTTAAGTTGATGATCATGCAAGGCATTAAATTAGTTAATGTATTGTATTGTCATTGATGTCAACTTGATATAATCTATATGGTCATGGAAATACTGTCAAAGACGTTGAAGAACTAATGAATCAAAGGCTATGCTATCAGTAATGCATATAAGTCAAGTATTCACTAAGTGATTGTATACACCAATGGAGTGCATGTTGATGGACAGAATAAAAGAGAAAATTTACAGTGTTACCTGGCGAGAAAATGCACAGCATTACCGATGAGAAAAGTCACAGTGTTGCCCGACAAAAAAGAAAAGGATGAAGATCTCGGTGATAACTTAAGTCACATCGATGAAATAATCAGTTATCACTGATGACTAACTAAAGTGTTGATCAACAGAATAGAGAGTTCAAAAAATGACAAAATGCTTAGCTATCAAGAAGATAAAGATAGACTTAACAGATAAAGCCAGAGATAAGTAATTGATTTAAATCTGATTTGTCCAGTTGGCAAGAAGATCTCTTGGAGATAAAACAAGAATTTTCTTTAAATCTAATTGGCAAGAATTGTGGATCATGCCAAGAATCAAGAAAGCTAAGAAAATGTCAAATCGTGTTTATAAAGAGACAAACCCAATTCATTATGAAAAAAAAGTGTGGGGTGAAGAGAAAAGAGGGAAGATGCCAAAGAAAATATCAAGGAGAAGAAAGTCTTCATTCATTCATGATCAACAAGCTGAGGAAAGAGTTAGATTCTGTAGACACCGACGAACAGTGAGACAACATCATAGAGCTAAACAGTGTGGAGAAAAGGTATAAAATTAATTATATTGATCAGAGAGGTAATGCACTTACAATAGATCTGAAAATCTGCAATCAAGTTGTATGTATTAACAGATCATTAATGTTTCAGTTTAACCATTGAAGCATCAATTCTCTTAACTGAGTAGGACTTAAAAGTCTTCTACAATTGAGATAAATCCCAAGGAGTATCAAAAAGTTTGATCATGAAAGTAGAATTGGATATTCCCGATACCTATTGACAGGCCAAGTGAGTGTTTGATCAAGGATGGTAGCATTAGATATCTGATACTAGGTGACAAACTATCTTTTAAATCTTCTAACAAGGTCACACCTAATAGTGTGTTTGTAACCTTTAACAGCGTTGGCTCCTAAATGAGCTCACTTTAGAAGAGTGAAAATTTTGGGTACCGGTCCCAGTGGTTTTTCCCTTAATAGGATTTCCACGTTAAAAATCCATGTGTTATGTATTTATGTTTCATTACTTTATTGTTTTACATTTCACATATGCAATTCTGGATTTATTGGTATACTCTGCATATTTACTGTCTTTTGATAAATAGTTGACTGCTTATCGGTAAACATATAGAAGAAGGTTTTACAAATCAATACGACAAGTAGTAAATTGATATGAGTATTTCAAGGCATTCATCTTGTAGGACAGAAGATAACTAGAGACATAATTTTTGGTTATAAGTTTTAATGGTTGATTTAAGTATTAATTTTTTAGGCCACTGATTCACCCCCCCCCCCTCTCAATTATTAATAATAAAGGTTTCCATGTGTTTGACATTTGTGACATGTTTTAGAAAATTGCACAGAATACTTTTTCATTGTAGGCCAATAGTATCCAACTCTTAATA
Organism: Thuja plicata; assembly: GCA_018584345.1. Taxonomy (NCBI): domain Eukaryota; kingdom Viridiplantae; phylum Streptophyta; class Pinopsida; order Cupressales; family Cupressaceae; genus Thuja; species Thuja plicata. The sequence continues at coordinate 9,222,725 of MU224790.1, forward strand.
GTTTCTTAGTTAATGAAAAGTCATTCGAGTGCAATCCACATACACCTTTTTGAACCTCTTTTAATGCGTGGTCAGACACTTCTTGTTATAAAAACCTAAGAAGCATTCTATCAATACCTCATATATATAAGTTAGTAGTGATGAGGACATAACGTGATGTTGTCCTAATTAAAGCTCATTTTTTATTCCTAGATAAGCCATTAGGTAAGGTTTGATCAGTAAGATAAGCAATTATTTTGGCATATCGGGATTGGTTTTGGGAATTTAAGGCACAAATCACTTCGTATTCAGGTCTATCAAAGGTTGGAAATGATAATTACTCCACCAATAAGTCATAGAAGAATTGGTGTTCTTCCAGTTATAACATGGATGCTAGCCTAGTCATCGCATCTGCAACTTTGTTTTCCATTCTTGGAATTTTTCAAAATGTGATGAAGACAAAGTACTTTTCAAATCTCCTACCAGTTGTTTGTAATGAGTTGAGAGTCACCATACACATGAAAGTACTTGGTTGATAATGAGTTGAGAGTCACCATACACATGTAACTCTATAATATTCCATTCCAAAGCAAGCTTGATTATGTTCACCAATGCTTCATATTTTGAGATGTTATTCATGCATGGAAACATCATTTTATATGCCTTAGGTATCTTGTAACCTTGAGGAGTGATAAATAATACCCCTGCTCTAGATCCTTGTTGTGTGAAAAAACCATCAAAATACATCTTCCACGGATATTCAGTTAAGTGCATGATTGTCTCATCTAGAAATTCAATAATCAAAGGTGCATCATATTGCAATGGTGAATCAAATAATTGATCTACTAGGAATTGCCCTTTTATAGCCCTTCTGTCAACATAATCGATATCAAATTCCCTTAATATTAAGACCTATTTTTCTAGTCTTCCTGTTAATGTTTTTTTGATGATATATAACTGATTGAATGTTCGAAGTTGATCACCAAAATGAAGAAAGATAATGCAAGACTATAAATCAGTTAATGGATTGTATTGTCATTGATGTCAACTTGATATAATCTAATTGGCTATATACAAAGTATCAAAGACTTCAGAGAATCAGAGAGATAAATATTATGCTTTTAGTAATGCATAAAAGATCAAGATTCACTAAGTGACTACAAACATCGATGGACAGAGAAACCCGAAAGAAAAAGTCACATTGTTGCCTGAGAAAGAAAATTAGAAAGCATTACTGATGAGAAGAATCATAAGCATTATCGATGAGTAGAACTTCACAGTGATGCCCAAAGGATAGACAACCTAGATAGAAAGACAACCTCGATGGAGATGCTCGAGGAGAACATAAGGGTTGACCGAAGCTATCAAAGAGTTAAAACACCGAAAAGAAATAAAGTTTAGAAATGACAAAATACTTATCTAGAAAGAGCTAAAGATAGACTTAACTGGTTGTTAACATTGTATTCATCGACAAGTTAAAGCCAGAGATAAGTAAAAAATTTTAAGTTGTTTTATCCAGTTGTCAAGGAGAAATCTATGGGATAAAATTGAAGTAAATCTTTACAGCAAGATTGGCTAAGATTGTGGAGTAGGCCAAGAACAAGAAAATTAAGAAGTTAGAAATGGTGATATCATGTCTATATAAAGAAAATCTAATTCATTATGAATTAGGGGAGTGAATAGAGAAAGAGGATGTTGGAAAGAAACTGATGAAAAACAACTTCATACAATCTTGATCAATCAAGCTAAGGAAAGAGCTAAAGATTTATGTGGACACCGAGAAATAGAGAAGCACAACATCACCAAGAAGAAAGAAGTGGAGAAAAGGTATTGAAAATATGCATTGATCAAAAAGGTATTATGAGATTACAATAGATCTAAAAATATGCAAGTCTAAGTTTTATGTGTGAATAGATCATTTACTATTTCAGTTTAACCATTGATTCAGAAAGTCTCTTAACTGAGTAGGACTTAAAAATCCTTTCTATACTGAGATACATCCCACGGAGTATCAAAAAGTTTGATCATGAAGATAGCATGAAATGTCAGATACCATTTGAAAAACTACACAAGGTTTGGTCATAGAAGGTAGCATAGAGATGTCAGATATCAAGTGACAAACTATTCTATTTAAATCCTCTAACAAGGTCACACCTAACAGTGTGTTTGTAACCTTTAACAGGGTTGGCTCTTCATCGAGCTCACTTCAGAAGAGTGAAAATTTTAGATTACCGTTTCCAAGTGGTTTTTCCCTTAACAGGGTTTTCACGTTAAAAATCCATGTGTTAATATGTTTATGAGTCATTACTTTAGTGTTTTGCATTACACGTAACTAATTTTGGATTGATCAGTATACACTAAGCAATTTACTATTTTTTGGTAAATGAAAGACTGTTAATCGGTAAATAGTAAGATTAAGTTTTAACAGTGAACTTCAAGCAGTAGTTATTTGTTAAATATTGTTAGAAGGCATTCATCTTGTAGGAATGAAGATAACTAGAGGCTTAATATTGTGGTGCTAAATTTTTGGGTTGATTTATTAGAATATTTTTTAGGTCACTGATTGACCCCCACCCCCCCCCCTCTTAGTTATTCTAACAATTGCTATCAGAGCTTGTGTGCTTAGAAAGGGAGTTTAACAGCTCAAGAAAAATATTACAAGATGAACAAACGGNTGATTGCCCCCCCCCCCCCCCCCTCTTAGTTATTCTAACAATTGCTATCAGAGCTTGTGTGCTTAGAAAGGGAGTTTAACAGCTCAAGAAAAATATTACAAGATGAACAAACGGGATGTGCCCAAGTTGAATAAAGACAACTTTGCATCATGGAAAACTAGAATAAGACTCCACCTATCAGGTATTGGAAATGATGTTGTTCAATACTTAGATACTGAATATTTGTTGCCTACGAGACCTCACAAACTTGAGCAATTAAGAGAAAAGCATGATCATAATTGCATGATGATAGAGATTGCTTCCTCACTGTTCGATGTTGAGTTTGAAGATGTCAAAACCTGCACCTCTGCAAAGCAAATGTGGGATAAATTGAAGCTGGTACATGGAGGAGTTGCTAATGTATGAAGAGCCAAGGCAGAAAGCCTAAAAGGGAGGTTTGATGACCTAAGGATGAAAGAAGGAGAAAATAACACTCAGTATAGCTACAAAATTAAAGAGGTAGTCAATGCTATCTGAGGAGTTGGAGGTATAATTGAAGAAGAGGAACCTTGTTGTCTATATATAATATTAGAGTATATGTTATACAAGAAATGAGAGAAGTTGCAAAAAATAATGTTACTCTAGATAATTTGATTGGTAGACTAATTTCATTCGAGATGAATAACTTTGATAATAGTGTCTTACCATCTATAGAGTCTGGATTCAAATCTTCTTTGAAAATAAGTAAGTCAAGTCATAAACACACTATGAGGAATGATAGTGAAAGTGATAATGAGAATCAAGGACTTGATGATATTGAAGCACTAATGGAAAGAAGATTGAAGAGAGGAAAAGGTAGATACAAAGGTAAATTACTAATTGTATGTTTAAATTGTAAAGAGGTTGACCACTTTTCTGCAAGATGTCCTAATAGAAGAAAAGATGACAGAAGTAATGATAGATCATATGAAAAGAAGTTTGAATGAGGTGATAACAGAGATTACCGAAGCAATCGACAATCTAATAGAAGAGATACCTGAGACTACAAGGACAAAGGGAAGAAAGCTTGTTACCTAGTTGAGAGCATAGTTGATGATACTGACACTAAATCTGATGAAGACATTGAGATGGTATTTGTAGCCATGAAGGATGATTCAGACAAAGAAGAAGAAAGGTATGTAGATACTGAACTCATATTTAAGGTTAGTAAGAATGAATTCTAGATTATAGATAGTGGCTACACTCACCACATGACTGGTGACAAATAGAAGTTTGAAACTTTTGAATACTATAATGGTGGATCAGTAAGAATGGGTAATGGCACCTTGTCCAATTGAAGGTAAAGGAACCATAATTTTGAATAACCTGATCAAATGTGAAAATGCTTACTGGTTAAAAGGACTAAATTATAATCTATTAAGTGTTTCACAGCTGAATAACATAGGTCACCGAGTATCATTTGAGAATAAGAAGGCAAAGATCTTCAATGAATCAGGAAGATTGATCGGAACTGGTGAACGAACAAAAGGTAACCTTTTCTATCTTGATGACATTAACACCACTTGTTTAATGGATAGAAACAAAGACATATGGTTGTGGCATAAGAGATTATGTCATGTAAATTTTGACAACATGATAAAGATAAGCAATAAAAGAAGAGTAAGAGGCTTACCAAGAATTTCTAAGCCTGAGCATATCATGTGTAAGAATTGTCAAAAATGTAAGATGATAAAGTCTAGTTTCAAGAGTAAATCCCATACATATAACACTAGTCTAGAATTAGTCCATATTGATCTATGTGGACCTATGAGGACAAAGAGTTACTATGGTGATAGGTATTTCATTTTCTTTGTAGATGATTATTCTAGAATGATGACAGTTATGTTCTTAAAAGATAAATCAGAAGCATTCAAGATGTTTAAATGGTATAAGGATATGGTAGAAAAACAAAATGGAAAGGAATTTAAATGCTTAAGATCATATACATGAGGGGAATTTGTATCTGATGAATTCACTAACCATTGCAATGAGCATGAAATTAAAAGATAGGTTTTTGCACCAAGAACACCACAGAAAAATGAGATAGTTGAAAGGAGAAATAGATCAATTGTTGATTGTGCAAGAACACTAATGATAGATAAAAGCATCACTCAAACTTTCTAGAGTGAATATGTTAGTACTGATGTCTACACATTGAACAGAGTACAATTGAAGAATGACACAAAGAAGACACCCTATGAGCTTTGGTATGGTTACACACCCAATGTAAGTTACTTCAGAATCTTTGGTAGTCAATGTTATATTTTGAAAAATGATAGAAATGGAAAGCTTGACTCCAAAAGTTATGAAGGTATCTTTCTAGGGTATTCCACCAAAATCAAGGCTTATAAATTTCTTAAAAAGTCCTCTAAAAAGATCATTAAAGTGCAAATGTAAGAATAGATGAATTTGCAAAAAATAATGATAAGGAAAGCAGAAAAGAACTGGTAGACTACAACAAGTTTGTTTACACTGAAGAACCTGACAATCTACCTAAGCAATAGTGTATCACTCCTGAGAAACAAAACATTGCACCCGAGCATCAGGCTACAATTAATAAAAATCAAGAAAATACTCAAGATGATGTTCTGAGTGATGGAGATCAGAATGAAGGTTAAGAAGATGATCAAAATGATGGACAAAGAGATGAATCAAAACTTCCCAAGTATGTCAGAAGACATCATCCATAGAATCATATCATAGGAGACAAGAAGGTTGAAATGAGAACAAGAATTAAGTCACTAAACACTAGATGTTTACTTTGTGATTTTGAGCCTAAATCTATTAATACTGTACTTGAGAATGAAGAATGGGTCAGTGCTATGAATGAAAAAATAGAACAAATTGAGAAGAATAGTACATGGACACTAGTACCAAGACCAGATCATAAGAATTTCATTGATACTAAATGGATATTCAGAAACAAGATGAATGAGAATGGAGAAGTCACAAGGAATAAAGCAAGATTAGTCTGCAAGGGGTATGCACAAGAGGGAGGTATTGATTATGGTGAAACCTTTGCACCTGTTGCTAGACTAGAAGGAGTTAGAATTATTCTTGCTTATGTTGCATTCAAAGGATTCAAGGTACACCAAATGGATGTCAAATATGAATTCTTAAATGGAATACTAGAAGAAGAAGTATACATTGAACAACCAGAAGGGTTTGTCAATCCAGAAAAGAGAAACATGGTATGTAGACTACATAAATCCTTGTATGGATTGAAATAAGTACCTAGAGCCTGGTATGAAAGACTTCACTCATATCTCATAATCATTGAATTTGTAAGAACAAGTGAAAATGTCAATCTGGACTTGAAAGAAGATACCGATGGTAATATTCTAATTGTTGAAATGTTTGTAGATGATATCATATTTGGGGGAAATGAAATGTTATGTAAATCCTTTGCTAATGAAATGAGAAAAGAGTTTGAAATGTCTATGCTTGGGGAGATCAAATTCTTTCTTGGTCTACAAATTCTTCAACAAGATGCAAGCATATATATCATTCAGTCTGAATACATCAAGGAAGTGCTGAAGATATTCAAGATGGAAGATTTCAATATAGTTGGAACACCTATGGCAACCAGATGTAAGCTGATAAAGGAAGAAAAATAAAATGAGGTAAATTAGACCTTGTATAGATCAATGATTGGCAAAATAATGTATGTTGTTCATACAAGACTAGATATAGCACATGCAATTGGAATAGTTGCAAGATTCTCTGCTAATCCCAAAGAATCATATATGATTTTTGTCAAGAGAATTCTGAGATATCTAAAGAACACCGAGGACTATGGCTTATGGTATAAAAGAGAAGGAAAATTTGAGCTTAAAGTCTATACAAATGTTGATTGGGCTGGAAACATAGATGACCAAAAGAGCACAACTGGAGGAGCATTCTTCATGGGTGATAGACTTGTCACATGGATCAGCAAGAAGCAAGGATGCATCTCACAGTCTACTACAAAATCATAATATGTGGATGTTGCTGAGAATTCCTCCAATATTGCATGGATCAAACAGTTGCTGGAAGGTATGAATATGAATATTCTTGAACTAGTGATTATCTATTGTGATAACACTAGTGTAATAAACATATCAAAGAATCCATTTATGCATGATAAGACTCAGCATATTGCTATCAAGTATCATAACTTAAGAGAACAAGTGCAAGAAAAAGAGGTGATACTACAATATGTTCAATCCAAGGAACAATTAGCTGACATATTTACCAAGTCATTACCAAAAGATACATTTGAGTACCTGAGATAGAGACTAGGGGTCCAACCCTTGTCTATCGATTAGTAAGTTGACTAAAAGGTTGCATCAGCCTATAAACAAATCAGAAGATCATTCATGTTGATGCAAGCACAGAGATGGACTACAAAGATACATCTGTAAATAGAAAGGTACATATCTACACTGAACACCAGAGTCATTGTATTGTTGATGGATAGGGAAATTCAAGGAATATATTATAAAAAAGGATGGAAGATGATATAGAAGAATTGTTTGGAATTGTTGTCAAAGGGAGAGATTATCTCGTTATCAGGAATAGATTACATCATTATCCATCCATTACCCATGGAGAGAAGTTCCTAAGAATTCAGAGGGAGATTTAATCATTATCCAAAGGGAGAGATTACATATGAATATCCATCAAATGGAGAGAAGTAACATGAGGGAGAGAATGCCTACTAAAGGAGAGATTGATGTCAAAGGAAAAAGAGATGATCCAGGAGAGGAACAGTCAAGGCAGAGCACATATCAGAAACATAATCTAAATCTGAAACATCTATCTAGTAAAGGGATTAAAGACTGAAGAAAGACACTCTGCAAGAAAAAAATCTAAGCTATATGATCTTACCAAGAACTAGACATTTGTATTAGTTATAGATCAAAAATATTTGGGAGAGATGAATGAAATACACTTGATATATTTTATATTGTATTAGTAATAATATAGTGTGATAATGTAGTGTGTTTCCATAAATGCCAAAGGGAGAGATTGATGACATATAACTGATTGAATGTTTGAAGATGTTTGAAGTTGATCATCGAAATGCAGAAAGATAATGCAAGACATTAAATTAGTTAATGGATTGTATTGTCATTGATGTAAACTCGATATAATCTAATTGGCTATATAAAAAGTGTGAAAGACTTCAAAGAATCAGAAAGATAAAGATTATTCTTTTAGTAATGCATAAAAGATCAGCATTCACTAAGTGACTACAAACACCGACGGGCAGTGCACCCCATAGATAGATAAACCCAAAAGTAAAATTCATAGTGTTTCCCAAGAAAGAAAGTTGACAAGCATTACCGAAGAGTAGAATCACAAGCATTACTGATGAGAACAACTTCACAGTGATTCATGGTGGACAAACAACGCCGACGTACAGAAAACCCCGATGGAGATGCCCGAGGAGAAATGAAGTGTTGACCAAAGCTATCAAAGAGTTAAAACACCAAAAAGAACTGAAGTTCAGAAATGATAAAATACTTAGCTGGCAAGAGCTAAAGATAGACTTAACTGGTTGTTAACATTTTTTTCATCAACAAGTTAAAGGCAAAGATAAGTAAAAGATTTAAATATGTTTTATCCATTTGTCAAGGATAAATCTGTGGGATAAAACTGATGTAAATCTTTAAAGCAAGATTGGCTAAGATTGTGGATCATGCCAAGAACAAGAAAATTAATAAGTGAGAAATGGTGATATCATGTCTATAAAGAGACAATCTAATTCATTATGAATTAGGGGAGTGAATAGAGAAAGAGGATTCTGGAGAGAAACTGATGAAGAACAACTTCATACAATCCTGATCAATTAAGCTGAGGAAATACCTAAAGATTTCTACAGACACTGAGGAACAAAGAAGCACAGCATCACCAAGAAGAAAGAAGTAGAGAAAAGGTATTGAAAAGATACATTGATCAAAAATGTATTATGAGCTTATAATAGATATAAAAAATTTCAAGTCTAAGTTGTATGTGTGAACAGATCATTTATTGTTTCAGTTTAACCATTGATTTAGAAAGTCTCTTAACCGAGCATGACTTAACAATCCTTTCTATATTGAGATACATCCTAAGGAGTATCAAAAAGTTTGATCATGAAGATAGCATGAGATGCTAGATACCATTTAAAAAACTACACTAGGTTTGGTCATAGAAGGTAGCATAGAGATGCCAGATATCAAGTGACAAACTATTCTATTTAAATCCTCTAACAAGGTCACACCTAACAGTGTGTTTGTAACCTTTAATATGGTTGGCTCTTCACCGAGCTCACTTCAGAAGAGTGAAAATTTTGGGTTACCGGTCCCAAGTGGTTTTTCCCTTAACAGGGTTTCCACGTTAAAAGTCCATGTGTCAATGTGTTTATGAGTCATTACTTTAGTGTTTTGCATTACACATAACTAATTTTGGATTCATCAGTATACACTAAGAAATTTACTATTTTTTGGTAAATGAAAGACTACTAATCGGTAAAAAGTAAGAATAAGTTTTAACTGTGAACTTTGAGCAGTAGTTATTTGTTAAAGATTGTTTGAAGGCATTCATCTTGTAGGACTGAAGATAACTAGAGGCTTAATATTATGGTACTAAGTTTTTGGGTTGATTTATTGGAATATTTTTGAGGCCACTAATTCACACCCCCCCCTCTCAGTTATTCTAACTATTTTACTCAAGAGATATTTGAGAGGGTCAATTTTTGCAATAAGTTTCACTGTATGCGAGAGCATGTAGTGTCTATACTTCTGGGATGCAAAAAGAGATGCTAAGAAAGTTTTTCAATGATACTCTTATTGAATTCATAAGACACCAAGGTCCTACTGATGTAATAAATTGCCCTTTCCATTTTATTTTCATCCTCTTGTGCTAGCAAGACTCCAAGCGATGTAGTCATAGCTAAGATATAGAGTAGTAATGCTTTTCCATGAATAGGCACCATAAAAATAGGAGGATTAGCCAGGTAATATTTTAACTCTTTGAAATTTTTTTCACAATGCTCATCCCATTTGAAAGTAACACATTTATGTAGCAGTTTTCTGAAAGGTTGCGCTTTATCTGCTAGTTGGGACATGAATCTCCTGATAGACTGAAGTCTTCCTTGAAGTGTCCTTATTTGACTGATATTGCGAAGAGGTAACATTTCCATTATAGCTTTTACTATTTTAGGGTCCACCTAAATTCCTTAAGATAATACAATAAACCCTAAGAGTTTCCCTGATTGGACTCCAAATGCACATTTATTTGGATTGAGCCTTAGTTGAAATTGCTTCATTCAATCTAGTATCTTTCTCAAGTCTTCAATGTGATTTGTTCTTATTTTTGACTTGGCTAAGATATCTTCCACATAGTCTTCCATGTTTTTGTGTATCATGTCATGGAAGATTGGTGTCATAGATCATTGATACGTATCTCCTGCATTCTTTAGCCCAAATGGCATGGCATTCCAGTAAAATGTTCCCCATGCGCATGTAAATGTTTTCTTTTCTTGGTCCTTAGGAGAAATCTTTATTTGGTTATAACCTGAGAATCCATCCATGAGTGAATACATTTGATATCCTACTGTGAGATCTATAATCATATCAATATTTAGAAATAGGAAATCATCTTTAGGAAAATATTTGTTTAATTCCCTAAATTCTGTGCAAATTCTAATAGACTTATCTATTTTGGAAACTGGCACCACATTAAAAATCCATCCTGCATAAGAAATGACTCTTATGAATCCATCTTTTAAGAGTTTTTCCAGCTTTGCTTTGACTAATAATGCGACATGTGGGTTCTTTTTTCTTAGTTTTTGTTTGACGGATTTAATTTTAGGAGCTATAGATAAGTGATGCATTATTAACTTGGGATCGAGTCCAGGCATATCATTATAAGACCATGCAAAGTTAATCTTCTTCTCTTTGAGGGATTCAGTAAACTGTATATTTTCATCTTTTGATAATGATTGTTTCAGGTGAACAAATTGAGGAGCTTCTATTGTTCCCAAATTAACTGGTTGTGTTTATTTTATCAAAACTGAAGATCTTTCTTGAAAGAGCTTAGGGAGGATATCAAGAATCTCATCTTTTGGAACCTCTGAGAGGTTTTCACCATTAGATATGTCTTTTATTTTTACTATTTTAGAATTTGATACTGCCACAATGTAGTTTTCACCATCAGTCCTTTGTTTATTTTTATTTTTTAATTTATGATTAAGAAACTCGATATCCTCCTCTATCAAATTAAGGCTCCTTTCATTGGTGGAAGAAGGATAGGGTTCACAAGCATTTAGATAACAGGCCAAAGTATAGTCATTGGGAAAGTTCATGATAGGAGTAGGGTCTGAATTTGCCCAATCAATATGGTTGGGGTTTACCAAGGATAATGATTCAGACTTTGGTAAGGACAAGATCACATCAGTGTCAAGACTATTAACTGACAAGACATGTTCTGTAAAGTCAGCTTCTATAGAGTTTAGATCATTAAGAGTTGAATTGTCATTATTAGGATCATTGTTAGTAATATGCAGACCTGACTCATCAATTTAGTACATGTTAAATTATTACTAATTGCCCCCAATCGAGATGTACAACTTATTGTTGGGGTATTTCTTCATGAGTTTCTTCTAGATGTTGGACTTTTGGAGAGTCTTCTTCTTCTTCCTCTACTTCTTACACATTAGTTTGTGACAATAAAGGAATATGATGTTATGGTTGTGTGACAAAGGTAGGTACATATCTTTCTCCTCGATGTTTGGGAACCTCAGTACCAATGTGTAGCAGTCATTCATATATCCAAGGTGTGTGCTAAAATGTTGACACACTTCTATGAATCATTCTATCCAAGGTTGCTCAAGAATGAGGCCTCAAATATTGATCCATAGCTCTCTAGTCATGGAGTGCAAAGGTGTGAAATGGAGGCCCTCAGATTGACCTAGTTAGTGCCTATGCAAGTACACCATGAAATGATAGATTCAAATGCATGAAAATGAGATCTACTCTATATAATGGCAATGCATAAAAGGAAATTAATCTAAATGATAACAATGCATGATTAATCTATGAAAGGAAATACAAATGTAAGATCAATCTATGAAAATAAACATAAATCTAATCTACATGAATAGCCATGGATGCAACAAGAAGAAGACAAGAAGAGATAAGTTGCAATATCCAAGCTCAAGTGCTCAAATCCTCCTTCAAAATTGCTCTCCAAACCTGCAGCATAACAATACTATCAAAACCTAATAATGTGAAAATGAGAAGGAGAGGTCTCCTTTTAAAGGAAAGTGAACGGTTGAGATTAAGAGGCAAAAATCAAAGGCTATGATTAAGACGCAAAAATCCCACCACTTAGGAAAATGTGAAGAAAAATGGATTTTTATTTAATTTTCATTTAATTTATTTCCTTTTTCATCAATTAAAGTGCTTTAAGTGGGGATTTTTATTTATTTAATTAAAAGAGGGGTTTTCTTTCAATTAAATAAATTAGAAGAATTTTATTTA
>MU224790.1:9243993-9261239 GCA_018584345.1 Thuja plicata
TTTCACATAGTAATTAGGCCCTATGAACACTATTTGTGGCGATCTTGAGAGAGTGGGCTTCATTCACTTGTTTTACATGAGAAGCTCTTCTTGACGATAGATCCCCTTGTAGGTAGGGAAGGATTTTGTTTTCATCTCATTGGTCAACTTGGTTTGGACTTCAACTTGTGGCAATACTTTCTCTCTTTGGAGGATTGGTGTTATTTGTGGTTGTGTGAGCGTTGAATGAGGTGATTTCAAATTAGTGGGTCAATGAATCATGTTTGCTATGTTTTGGTGAGCAGATGAGGCAGGTACTCCTTGCAAGACAACTCTAGTATGACACATGGTTACAATGCATTTGTTACCTTGGTCTCTGATAGTAATCGTAGCCACATGGCTATTTGAAAGATTAAGGCAATTGATAACATTATCACTGTTGGCATATGTATAGTTGACCTATTTTGACGGTCCACCAGACCTGAAGTCTTTCCCTTTATTGTGATCATGAAATGTATTGTTGAATATCATATGATCAGTTGTTCCTTTGGTTTGGGTATTTGTTACATGTTAATGACCCTTGTGTCAATCAAATCTTGGATAGCGTGTTTCAATTGGTAACAGTTGGGTGTTTTGTGTCCCTTCACCTGATGAAACTCGTAGAAATCGTTGTCATTGTACCACCTTGGTTTGTTTGCACCATGTTTGAATTCCCTAATTTCCAGGAGAGTGATAGTGTTGGATTTTATCATCTTTCGTAAAGCTGATCCTATCGGCTCTCCTAATGGTGTGAAGTCTTGTTGCTAGAATTGAAACCGTGGTTAGCGTTGAGTATGTTGCTAATTGTTTGACACAGTGGCCGCTTGGACAGGGGGGGTTGGTTTTGAGTGTATGCTTGTGGATTGGGTACTGTAGGTTATTGGTTGGCCACAAGTGCACCTTGTAGTGACACTTTGGGTTGTGCGTAGTTGATTGTCTTCACATCAATGACACCATTGTTGGTGACATTTTTGTTTTTATTCCACCACTTAGATTTGTCCGTTGCAGTTTTGTTTTTATTTGTTTGGGTAGGATCTGCAAGGATTCCCCGTTTGACTAATTTTTGCTCACAACGAACTCTTCGTTCGATGAGTTGTGTAAAGTTTAGATCTAATTGCAATTATGTTGTGAATGACATGTTTGGAATCAGATTGTCAATGAACATGACTATTAGGTCTTACTCTGGCACATAATATGTTATTTGGTTTGCAGTATTCCTCCATCTCTATAGGAATTTCATGAAAGACTCTCCATCCTTTTTTTTGATATCACAAAGGTCATTGATGCTGACCTTGCACTCAATGTTATGATGGAAGTGAGAGATGAACTTTTCAACCAACTCACCCCATGACATAATTCCATGAGGTAGATGTGAGAACCATTCCATTGTTGGTTTGCCTAAGCTTTGTGGGAATAGTCACATTAAGTATGTTTCATCATGTGCTACTTTGACACAATCAGCAAAAAACTCTCAGATATGTTCAATAGGGTTGCTATTGCCCCTATATTTGTCAAATTTTGGTACCGAGAAGTGAGTTGGGAATGGAGACATGTGAAGGGAATTATCAAAGGGGTATGGGTATAAATCCTCTATGGTGTAGGATTTAGTTTGTGCCTAATTTTGCATATCCATCATTTGGGTTTGAAGGGTCTTCACTTGTTGGATCAACATGTCCATTTGATACTAAGGCTAATGTGTGACATTGTACCTCTGTGTTGCAGTAGGTATGAGGTTGCACCTCTATGTCCCTTGAGTAGAAACATAGGACCTCGTCCTTGGGACTTGATATTGATTTCCCACCACATGATTCTGAAATGGGGGCATGTGAGTGGCCCAAGGTGGGTTTTGTTGTATTTGTTGTTGGGGTTGGGGATCTTGTTGTTGTTGAAACTGTGGTTGATATTGTTGGGGTTGATATTGTTGTTGCTGAAGTTGGGGTTGTTTTTGTTGGGGTTGAGGTTATTGCAGCTGAAGTTGGGGTTGCTGCTTCTAGGGTTGAGTTTGTTGTAGTTGAAGCTGGGGTTGTTGTTTTTGGGGTTGAGGTTGTTGCAGCTAAATCTGGGGTTGTTGCTGCTGGGGTTGAGGTTGTTGTTGTTGGACTTGGGTGAGCAAAGGCGTAACCTTGGGTGGGCATTGACTAAAAGTCAAACCTGCAGAGATGGATCCCTGTGGGAATGATGTGTTGACCCCAAGGCTAGTAGGGATTGACTGTGGTAGTGGCATGGTTGTGAAAAAGTTATTGCTTATTGGTAGGATGGAAGGCATAGCATGAGATCTTGATTGGCCAGGCCATAAGACCAAAGGTGGGAGGCATACTAGTGACCATGGGTACACTTAGTTGCGAGCCTGTCATGCTTTGAGTGGAAGATGTGCTTACTTGGTTTTTGCAATTGGTTTGATTGGGTATCCTCTTTGCCAATGTTGGTATTGTCAAAGGTGGGAAATTTTGAGAAACCACATGTAGTATCTGAGAGGGCTGAGTATAGTGTTTTGACCTACGAGAGAGTTTTTGGGCCATATGGTTGACACATGGAATTTAGCAAAGAGTTTGACTCCCTTCTTTATCAGTGTGGCTAAGAAACATTCAGGGTTCCTCTCTATAACAACATCAACTACTTGTGTGGAATAAGCATCTTGTTCTATATCTTCAAGCTCCTCTTCTATGACATTTTGGAAAAAAGATGACCCGCGGGGTTGTTCAAGGAATAGAGCAGAACTGGCATTTATGAAAGGATCGTCCTCTTGTTCTATTTCCCAAGCGGGGAATCTATTGATATATGACTCATCAGGTTGTGTTCTAGCCTTCAACTTTGTGTAAGGCCCTCCATGAGGTGTTTGAGACATATTGTGGTCCAGATTTTGTGACTAAAACAAGTGATATAAAGTAAACAAAAAAGGATAACCTTTCTAAGGAACTCCGAGTTATGTTTTGGACAAGGGTAATTCTAAGGACAAATGTTGATTTATCTTGATCTCAAATTTTTGATTATGTAAAAGTAAGATCTGTCGACCTTTGATTGGGACAAAGTCACTCGTAGAGATAATGATGATGTTTGAGATAATGATATCAAGATGTTTCAAGTCTAAACTTTCGAACTAAAAATGTTGTAGACAATAATTGTGCTTTTCAAAGAAGGGATGATCTTTAATGTTTAGAGATTCACACAATGTTCTTTGCATTTTTTTGTGATAGACACTGGTCTTTGACACAAAATGGAGAGAATTTTCAAAAATTTTAGGTCAAAATAGGTGTAAAATATCTCTGGTTAAGTGCGACACAACTCCATCGATTGTGGCAAAAAGAATGGTCGAGTGTGGTATTTTATCACTGATTGCGGTAATAAACAGGTTGATTGCGGCAATAAACAAGTTAACTGCGGAAAACTTTCATCAATTGCGGAAAAATGTGGGCAATTGCGGTAAAGGAGAAACAGTCTCAAAAAGACTAGAAGATAGGTATCACTGTCTGACAATTTTGATTTTCTGGAACAAGGCTTCTAATTTGCAAGACAGTTTGATATTGACAACCCTAGACTTTAACACATTTGACTCATTTTGACAGTTTGGATGTTTGTTTTGTGTTTTTAGAAATTGATCAAAGAACAAGCACAACATACACTATGTTTTGAAGAATGAAGACTGACAATGTGTATTTTCTACAACTCTTTCAAGTTGAAATGTTATCACAAGGTCTCAACAATGAACAGTCAGATTAATCTAGGTCAATGGCTTCAAAATACAATGTTATAGGCCCAATGCTTGAATGTATGTTATCTCACACAACAATTGTCATACTACTAGGACACGAAGGTCCATGATGTAGGCACCTGTGTTTTTGTTGTTTCTAGGTATTGTTGTCGTGGAGTGAAGATCTCTTTGACTACATAAATACCTTGGAACACATATATTGGGAATCTTGGGTGGAAATTTTACAACCCCTTGCACTATAATAAAGTATATGTTCGGAGGTAGATCAGGTTGGCCTCTAATTAACAAGGTTGTAGTAAGGGTCTGTGGCGTCTATCCAATCAGTTTGTACATGTGTGACTCACTTAAGAGCCTAGTTGACCATGCTAGCTCCTTAGAGATATTCACCCAATCCAGAATATCATCAACACACCTGGCCTGAGCTTGCCCAGATAAGACAAAACTTTTGTTCATGCCTTGTTTATATACCGATCAGAAGGATTACCGGTTTAAGGTCATTCTCCAAGGAAGAAGTGCATCCCCAAATAGGCCTTTCTAAAAATTATAAAGGTGTCTAATCTAACAGATTATGCAAGTGCACCCAAAACTCAAGACACAAGGTAAATCGATTAAGCTCTGAAAGTTTGAAATGTGAACTAAGCTACACCACCATACAAGGACAAGTGTTCAGTTTTAAGCCCAAAAGTAGGTGTTGATTGCTTGTTCAATTTTAATGCACCAAATCAAGAGATTCTTTGCCTTTGTTCAATTTTAAGCCTCGCATCAATTTTAAGCACCAAATTCCAAAATGTGAGATGTGAGATGTGTGACAAACACTGTTCTTTTTAAACCCAAATTGACAAGTGAATGAATTTTATGTTGTAATGTTATCTTGTCTCCTCGATTCGAACCTGTCAAAGAAAGTGTTTAGTATCTCAAGAAATGAAAACCTTTCAATCCAAAACACTAGAATATCTAGAAACTTTGGGATTATTGAGATTGCTAAAATTAATGGTGACTTTATACTTACTTGCAAATCTCTTGGTTGAATCAATGTACCTGGTGTATGCTTCACTTTGATCTTCAACTGCGATTGCGAGAATAGCCCTTTGTTGCGATCGATAGTTGGTGGTTCTCCTTCTTGCAGCTCTTAATGCTCTAGCACCTGGTATGCGTTTTATTACCTTCTTTGTCATTCACTATTAGTCATCCCTGCATTGAAACCAAGAAAAATAGATAGAAATGTGGCTTTTATGTCAATTATGGTATTGGTTGTTCAATTGCGGTACTCTCTTGTCAATTGCGGCAGAATATTGGCGATTGTGGTAAATAACTTTTCTCTGGGGCAGGATGCTTTCATTTGCGGCATGGATCAGTCAATTGCGGTAAAGCACAGGAAATTGTGACAAAGAACAAATAATTATGGTCAAATACAAGCAATTACGACAAATTGCTAGAAGATAGAAAGACATAAGATGATAGAATAGCGATGCAAAATCCTGTAATCAATTGCGATATTAAACTAGTCAATTGCAGCACGATTTTGTCAATTGCAAAAAAATACCAGCAATTGAAAAATAACACAAATATCGAGAAAATGATGAAAAATTAGGTCTGCAACCGTACGGTCATGGCTAATTGATTCTGTCTATCATCTGCAAGAGATATTCAGGTTGTTTGCTTCACGTCGGGTTCACCAAAATGTACGCCTCTCTTCATGATTTTTTATTCCCAAGTTTTCCAAAGGCGGGGGTTAGTAGCACCAGTTTACATGATAGAAATCAAATACACAAAGCTACCAATAATGAATAGCTTAAAATGTAACCAATAAAATGTACAAGCAAAGAAAGGAAAACAAATGAATGCAAACCCCAAAGTGCTTGAAGCTTCTATTGTCTTTCTCTACTCCTTCCAAAATGTTGTTTTTTGATGCTCGGTATTGGTGTGGGCAGTGTCTATGACTTGAGAAGCGTCAAGAATTTGCTGATTTGAAATGGGTGTGTGATCGCAAGATGGTTTGAATGCTAGAACCAAACTGACGGAGTAATGGCACATGAGAGATTGAAATCCTGGATCCTTCAAATGGTTATGAAGGGTTTATTATATAGGAATTAAGGATGAAATGAATGGTTGAGATCAATCCCAGAGATAGGGAGATAAACAGTTGAGATCAAAGGGAACTGGAGAAGTCATCAGTAAACTCCACCTCTTCAATTGGTAAAGAGGAGATAGAGTTTGGTTGACTGAAGAGCTAGTTGTGAGTTACCTTTTAGAACTTGAAGAGGTAGGTGGAGTTACCCATGTGAACTAGAGAGATGGGTGGAGTAACCCATGTGATCTAATTGGAGTTATCTCTTTGAAGATAAATGAATATTTAATTCATTTATTTAATTAATGTTTTCAACATGAGAGATAATTGAATTCTTTTGATTTAGAATTGCTTTATTGATGAAATTAAATTAATTTAATTTGGAAGAATTTAATTAGTAAGTTTAAATATTTTAATTTAAACTATAGGAAATTGAATTTAATTAATTAATTAATTAATGGTAATTAATCAATTAAGGTTAATTAATTAAATAAAATTAATTATTTAATTAATTTTGGGAATTTGATTAAATGTTTTGGGAAATGAATTTAGAAGAAAATAGATGATTAATTAGCGATTAAAAAACCATTAATTAATAGATGAAATGAATTTAGAAGAAAATGGATGATTAATTAACTATTTTAAAAAAACCATTAATTAATAGATGAAAATTAGTGTTTTTAATGTCAAGTCGCAAGTCTGTCCATTTTAGGGTGTCTACACCTTCATTCCTGATAACAACTGCTTGCACCATATGATGTTTGAACAGTTCACTACTGCAGCAACATATTCTGCCTCTATTGTAGACTGAGAGATACAATTTTGTTTCTTGCTAGTTCAAGATACTAACCTCTTTCCAAGAAAGAAATCTCCACCACTAGTGCTTTTCCTGTCATCAACACTTCCATCCCAATCAACATCAGTGAATGTCTTCAAATCAAAGTTCCCACATTTCTTATACCATAAACCATAGTCTTCAGTACCCTTCAGATATCTCAAAATTCTTTTGATTTCCATTAGGTGATTGTGTATGGGATTAGCTAAAAATTTTGCAACAATACCGACTACTAATCCAATATCAGGTCTGGTGTGAACAACATATTGCAATTTTCCAATCATGGATCTATAGTTGGTCTGATCTACCTCCTTTGAATCATCATCCTTAGATAATTTTTGTCCAGTACACATGGGTGTTCCAACTGGTTTGGAATCTTCCATTCCAAATTTCTTGAGTATCTCCTTGATACATTTTGATTGATTAATGTAGATACCATCCTTCATTTGATGAACTTGTAATCCAACAAAGAATTTTATCTCACCAAACATAGACATCTCAAATTCTTTACTCATAGCTATAGAGAATGCTTTGCATAAGTCATCATATCCATTGAATAATATATCATCAACAAATATCTCTGCTAACAATATTTTGTTCTGTGGTCCTTCTTTGATGTACAGGCTACTGTTATCATTGGTTCTCTGAAATCCAATATTTACTAGTTAGCCATGCAATCTTTCATACCAGGCTCTGGGCGCTTGCTTCAGTCCATACAATGCTTTGTGTGGCTTGCAAACCATATTCCTTCTACTAGGATCAACAAATCCTTCAGGTTGTTCAATGTAGACTTCTTCTATGATTCCATTTAGAAATGCAGACTTCACATATATTTAATATACTTTGTATCCTTTATGTGCAGCATATGCCAGAAGAGTTCTGACTCCTTCAAGTCTTGCAACAAGGGAAAAAGTTTCTCCATAATCAATACCCTCTTCTTGAGCATATAATTTACAAACTAGTATGGCCTTGTTTCTAGAAAATTCACCATTTTCATTCATCTTATTTCTAAAAACCCACTTGGTTCCAATCATATTCTTGTCCTTTGGCCTGGGCACAAGAGTCCAAGTTTTGTTCTTCTCAATCTGCTTAATTTCTTCATTCATTGCCTCTATTCAAATTTCATCATTTAATGCATCTTTAACAGTTCTAGGTTCAAATTCACTTAGTAAACATGTACCTTTGATTTTGTTCCTTGTCATTACACCTTCTGTCTGATCTCCAATTATTTTCTCAAGTTCATGATGCCTTCTAACATATCTAGAAAGTACTGGATCCTTCAGTCTTGATTCTGGACTTGATCCACTATGTCTATCATTCTCAAACATTCTTTCTTGTTCTTCTGTATGATGCTCGGGTTCCACTGTTTGTGACTCAGGTCCCTCTTTCTATGACTTAGTTTCCTTTGTCTGAAACTCGGTTCCCTCTGTCTGTGACTTGGTCTCTTCTACCAACAGCTTGGGTTGCACAGTTTGCAACTCAAGTTGTACAGTTTGTGTTAGCATATTTAGTGATTGACAGTTCTAGAATGCTTTTAGGATTAAGGGTTGCATAAATTGGGTTTCTATTATGCCATATATATTGGGAATTGAAACCAGTCTTGTGTCACCATGGCATGCATTAAAACTAGAACGCTTCTAGGCTTAAAGGTTGCATAGTTTGGCTTTCTATTCAGCCATATACACTGGGACTTGCAGCCAGTCTTGTCTTTATTTCAATTTTTATTACATTAGTATAAGGAGTTGGGAAGATTCTCATTCCCATTAATAGATATCTTGTTGGAAATGAGATAATTAACTGAGAGGGGAGGGGTGAATCAGTTACTCCAAAACAAATCCCTTGTCCCTTACATGTCTTAAACAAATAAACACTATTACTCAGTTAATTAAGATATTCTTTTGTAACTCGGGTGTTAAAGCAATCTTTATGATATCCAATGCAATTATACTTTAGTGATTAAGTACTGAAACATAAATCATGAAACAAATAACATATACACAGGTGACACCAAGATTTAACGTGGAAAACCAATATGGGAAAAACCACCAATGTAACTAGTTATTGTTTTTCACTCTTCTGAAGTGAGCCCTATTAGGAGCCAACCTCGTTAAAGGTTACAAAACACACTGTTAGGTGTGACCCTATTACAGGATTTAGATCACCCTGTGAGGAGTGGCCTTGTTAGAGGTCTTCAACACTTCAACCTAGAAATGCTACCTTGTGAGAGGATTTACAAAAAGACTATTAAGTCTACTCTGTTAAGATATTTGAGATCACTGCTACAATTGTTAGAAAGTAACAATGAATTGACCTATATGTGTAAGCAACTGTCTTTGCTGATTCAGATCTCTGTTCTAATTATAACTGGATCCTTGCTGATCAAATATTCTATTGCAGCTCCGAGTGTTTTGTACTCAATCAGAATCCCATCTAATTTTGCCTTCACTCTTCCTATCACAGAATTCCACACTTCTACTTATACACTCTACTTATCACATTCAATCCAAACTTGACCTTTCATATATATGATAAGCCTTGTCAAGTTGGCTTGTATATACTTCTAAATAAGTAATAAATTACAATTCAGTCAGCCTCATATAACCAATTAATTATAGAATGTAAACCACTGTTAGTCGACTGACACTGAATAATCAACTCAGTTAACACTGAGTTCATTTGATGCCCGACCATGACTGAAATGCCCAAGTGACTTGGTCAACACTAAAATACTCTTTCTATTCACCAACTGTGCTCGGTCTGAATGTAGACATTTGTGTAACATCATTACATAAGTGTAAATACATGTGTAACATCAATGACAATACACAATTGAATAATTGTCTTCAACATATCTATAGGTCATGTAATGTTGTTCTTAAAGGTTATTAAATTTATGGCAGTTATATTCATTCGTAAATATCTATACTCATTCTCTATCAATGACTTGCACATGCATATCTAGTTCACAGTACACCTAGTTCTAATCTAAGGCTTAATAGTTTTTGCAACTGTCTATTATTATCTTTTAGCGCCATTGTCTATGAAAAATTTTTTAAGCTACCTCTGTGCTAAGTTGGTCTATTTTTGCATTTGTGGGTTTCTAGTCTATAAGAATTCAGTTTTCTACCACACAGTTCAAATTTATTTTGTAGGAAGTTATTCCCACTTTGTAATGTTATGTAATATTGAATGATAATACCTAATCCTAATACCATGGATCTTTTGGATACAAAGAAAGAGATAGTTGAAATATTTGCATACCATACATTTTTATGTGCAAGACATGTAATTTTTTACTAACATTTTCATTAATTTGGACAGCTATTGCTCTGCAAGAGCAGAGTTTGGCAGTGGAGAAAAAGGTTTTGTGAAGGAAATAACACAGTCCTTCCAAAATTTCACTTCACCTTATGTTTTTTTTAATTATTATATTTATTATTATGTGGTTGCTAAAAATGAGTATTTCCCTATCATTGAGGAATCTCTCCTACAAAATAGGTTTTTCCTATAATTAAGGGTTTCTACTAAGAAAGAATTTCTATTTTTTCTCAAAATACCTCATTCTTGTAATTTAGCTATACATTGATCAATTAAAATAATTGTACACTCTAATAACAAATAAAATTACTTTATTTCCAAATTAATTAATATTCCATTTCCATTATGAATAATTATGCATTCTAAAGTTATAATTGAACACTCTTCTCTAAATTTCCAAATTAGCTTATATGTTAATGGAAATTAATTTATTACTAAATTTAAAAATAGTTTAAAGTTCAACTTTGGCATCTTGATTTCACACGTGTATTTATTATAGATTATTTGAACAAGTATACAATCTTCATTCTTGACAATTTAAGAAATTTTGATAATCTTTGTGTTGCTTGATAATTTATTAGTTCCTGCCTACGACAGGATACTTATGCATCCATTTGATGCAAATTTTTTAATTTGACCAAGTCAATCAACTAATGAAAATGAAGTATTAAATTTTAATGGACCAAAATATAATAGTTAGATATTAATATTTATTTTTAATAATTGAAAAATATAATTTTTCTAATTTCTTATTGGTTTGAGCAAGCAGAAAAATCTGTTTTCCTAACAAAAAAATACAAAATTTGTAACCTAATCACAAAAAAAAAATATTAGAAAGCTTCGTTCATGCAATTATTAAAGCTTCCCCTAGAAATCCTAGATGTTCAAGAACATGTTGTGCTTGGGAGGCCAGGTCATCAAGCAAACCCTCTGAGAAATTGTTTGTTTTCTGGTGTTGTAGTTGTTCAAAGCTTTTGGTAACTATTCATGTTGTGGATCATTTTTGCAGATTAGTTGCTAACACACTTTATATTGCGATTTGGTAGGGAAATAAGGTTTTATAGGATGGAAAATCCTAGGGGTTTCTTCCACATGTCCATTGGCAGGGTGAATCATGATGGAGATATTCACAGACGTGACACTAAATTTGACAGAGAACTTTAGGGCACTCTGCACCAGCGACAAGGGTATGGGCAAGTTGGACAAGCCCCTTCATTTCAAGGGCTCCTCTTTCCACTAGGTCATCCCTAGATTTATGTGCGAGGGCGGTGTCTTTACTACTAAAAAAAAGCACAGAAGAATCCTTCGCAATGAGGTTCGACAACCTTTGATTTATTGAAACCCTGGCAACTGCTTACAGATAACAGATTTTAAGGATGAAAGATTGGATATATGTTGTTTTAGGCAGTTGCTATTTGACAAATTGTATTACAATTTGCTTTTGTTGCAAATAGAAAATTTTATGAAATTCATAATCTATCATAGCAGAGTGACTAGGCGGTGGCTAGGGTATTTAACACGCTTTGTGCTTTGATGTGGGTTTTGAGGGTCAAACTATGAATAAGCTTTCACATATCATCCCAGCATTTTGAGCCTCAACATCAAGAACAACCTTCTTCCTAAGATAGATTTTCTGAAGAATATATTTCAACCCCAGTACATGCTCATTAAAGCCCTATTTAGAAGACCACAACTTCTCACTACTAGCCTGTAGAAGACTCTGAAGCCCTCATTTTCTTTCTGGGAGCAATGGGGTTTTTGTCGGACGAAGCTCTACAGATTCTTACATATATACCCAGATCTTCTCAAATGCACTTCTCTAACACCTTCTCAAGATGATCTGATTGACAAGATTGGTGCAGACAAGGAACCAAAGTATTCAATTTTGTTTTGAATTTGATAGTTGTTAGCTGCATTGATACATTAGAGGCCAAGATACAAAATATCAAACTCGGTGGACTCTCGGCTGAGGAAACCTAGCAATTGTTTCGGGCTACCCCTTTAGTTTTTTGTTGCTCTTACAGAAAATATTAGTGCAAAGATGAACTTTGTACTTAATAACATGGAGCTCCCTGCAATTTTTGTAGTGCAGCACCCCTACTTGTTAAAAATCAGTTTGGAAAAGGTCATGAGGCCCATGTCATTTGGCAAAAAATGAAATCTATGAGTGACCTTAGCTTCCCTCTTTTGATGCTATTGACGATGACAGAGGCAATGTTTCACAAGATTGTAAAAGGGCATCCTGAATCTAAAACTCTGTGGAAGATTTATGAAAATGCCATCCCTAATGCTTCCAATCACACAAAGAGTTCAAGAAAATCCTGATTTTAGAGCCATGACTCAAAGACCGCAACAAAATCTTGTATAAAGAGTGAAAATGCCATCAGTATGTCCAATTATGTACTATTCAATGAGAGAAGTGTGTGTATTCCTTTCTTTAGAATATCGGCATGGTCATACATAGCCCTCTATGTGCAAGTTGGTATTAACAAGATTCTATTTTATCATGGTGGTTGGTAATTAAGCAGGTAAATGCCAAATAGTGACTAGACCACATATTATTTTTTATTTTACTGTAGCACTCTCTAGGTGTAATTGGAACTCATGCAGATGAATTCACCACCAAACTTAGAATATTTTCATACTTAAGAGTGGTATTTGTGAAGTGTGTCTCTGCTCTTCCATTTTTTCCTGGGACTTGCATCCGACCTCATTTTAGTGAGACTCCATTAAAATTAGAATGCTTTTAGGATTAAAAGTTGCATAAATTGGGTTTCTATTATGTCATATATATTGGGACTTGCAACTATTCTTGTGTCACCATGACATGCATTAAAAATAGAATGCTTCTAGGCTTAAAGGTTGCATAGTTTGGGTTTCTATTCAGCCATATATACTGAGACTTGCAGCCAGTCTTGTCTTTATTTCAAATTTTTATTACATTCATAGAAGGAAGATTCTCATGCCCATTAACAGATATCTATAGGCCATCTAATGTTGTTCTTAAAGGTTATTAAATTTATAGTAGTTATATTCATTCCTAAATATCTATACTCATTCTCTATCAATGACTTGCACATGCATATCTAGTTGACAATACACCTAGTTCTAATCTATGGCTTGATAGTTTCTACAACTGTCTAAAATTATCTTTTAGTGCCATTGTCTATGAATTTTTTTTTATGCTACCTCTGTGCTAAGCTGGTCTATTTTTGCATTTGTGGGTTTCTGGTCTATAAGAATTCAGTTTGCTACCACGCATTTGAGATTTATTTTGCAGGAAGTTATTCCCAGTTTGTAATGTTATGTAATATTGAATGATAATACCTAATCACAATACTATGGATTGTTTGTATACAAAGAAAGAGATAGTTGAAATATTTGCATACCATACATTTTTATGTGTAAGACATGTAATTTTTTACTAAGATTTTCATTAATTTGGACAGTTATTACTCTGCATGAGTAGAGTTTGGAGTGGAGAAAAAAAAAATTTGAAGGAAATAACACAGTCCTTCCAGAATTTCACTTCACCTTATGTTTTTTTTAATTATTATGGGGTTGCTAAAAATGAGTATTTTCCTATCATCGAGGAATCTCTCCTACAAAATAGGTTTTTCCTATAATTAAGGGTTTCTACTAAGAAAGAATTTCTATTTTTTCTCAAAATACCCTATTTTCTCAAAATAACCCAAGATGATGGAAGGTTAAGGAAACTCTGGTTTGGGCTAAAAATCCCCCCCTTTGTAGGACAACAAGGAATAGGAAAAAAGAACCTTAGGAGTAATTGTGTATGGAGACCAGCTTCTTCTGGGTGGTATAAACTAAACTTTGATTGTGGCTCTAAAGGCAATCTAGGTAAGGCTAGGTTTGGATGTTGTATTCATGATGAAAAAGGTAGAATGATAGCATACAAACATGGTTATTTAGGGATAGCTACTAACAATATAGCATAATGCAATGCACTTATTGAAGGTATATTGTTGTGCAAAAAATTGAATTTAGATCATATTGATATAGAAGGGGACTCATCTCTAACTATTAATGCATTCAGAATTGGTAACACTCAGAACTGGAGATTGAATGGTGTTGTTAAAACAGGGATGAATTTGTTATCCATTTTTAACCACTACACGATTAATCATATCTTTAGAGAAGGAAATCAAATTGTTGACTCTTTAGCTAATAAGGGGGTAGATGGTAGGAATGAAGAAGTAATCTATACCTAGTAACAAAAAATATAGAAATTGAAATTACAAGATTAATGTCTATAACAATAATAACTATTAAAAAAATATAAAAAACAATAATAAATATACTATTATAGAATCTCCTTTTGGAACAGAGAAGATATCAACATGCATTACTATACTGTAATAGCCATTAACCTCACAAAGAATATTTGCAGATCCTCTTACCATTAAAGGGTGGAAGGCATGAATGTAAAGGTAATAGTAGGATCAAATTGAGGACATGGAAAAAGGATATCAGAAAGCATAGAATAGAAGTTATTAGGAACTGAAGGTCAAATGGAGGGAAGATTCCTTTACTAATGTGCTCAATAAAACTTGATGACATTGGTAAAAATAGTGTCATTAAGGAATTAAAAGCTCGTTTTGTCTTTAGTGAATATTAATTTGAAAAGGAAAATATAGAAGATTAAAAAAGAAAAAACTATTAGTAATATGAAGACATTGTAGGAACGGAAGCGATAGAATGCAGAAGACCAAACATTTCATCTCCCTATTTATCAAAATGTGGACTTATCTCTAGTAGGGGCTATATAAGGAAGACAAGTATTGAAATCATGCAAGGCTATCTTATAAGAAGGTCAATGGCTACTGCTATAAAATTGAGATGCACTAAATCTCAGATAGTCTTCGATGGAAAAATCACTATTAAGAGGATTAAAAAGGTGATGCTAGCAACTTATGACATAATTGTTAGAGTTGTTTACATTATTCTGGGGAGTGAATTCATTGAGAATGATAATAGTCACAGGGTTAACTCAGACATCCCAGCGATGTTTATTGCTTCAGCTTTACATGTAAACCCTGATATCCAGGACATTGGGAGATTGTGTAGGAGAATATTTAAAAGGAAATATCTTGTTGATCTTAATAAGGTGATTGCAAGTATAAGCGATGATTTAACAATTCCCAAACCTAGAGATTATTAGCATTACAGAGGAACAGATGGGAATCTATCATCCTCTCCTATCATGGTGGTTGAAGACAGAAATAGATACATTGCAGAACTGCCAGCTGTAAGAAGGAACTTAGGTTTTTTGTTCATCTCTATGCATATCAGAATTACTAGAGAACCGAATTGGTTTGATAAATTTGTAATAGAGGATGAAGTGGGACTGACTATTCACTGTAACGAAATGTATGAAGAAGAATGATTATTAAATATTTGTGTATATTTCTCTTTACTAAAACCCATAAGGTAAAAAGAAATGCAGTTTCTTTATGAGAAAATTTATAGTCATATTTGAACAATGAATACATAAGATATATTGATATGTTAATATGTGGATCTACCCATATATTTATATATTGATATATACTCTCATATGTGAAAATATACTGATGGATTTGGTTTCTCCTTAGCAATGATAATATTAATAAACCAAACAAACTACTAACTTTAATAAGTAGGGGTTTATTAAAGCAAATGGAGTGAGAAATAGAAGAATGATAACTAATAAACATGGATCATGATTAAAAAAGAATAAATTTCAGTATAAGTAGCCAGGAAACTCTCAAAAAATGGGGTATTTACTTTTTAAGTACATCATTATTAAATCATGGAGA
The DNA here is from genome assembly GCA_018584345.1 of Thuja plicata. Classification (NCBI taxonomy): domain Eukaryota; kingdom Viridiplantae; phylum Streptophyta; class Pinopsida; order Cupressales; family Cupressaceae; genus Thuja; species Thuja plicata. Next base: position 9,259,758 of record MU224790.1, read on the forward strand.
AATAAGATGGAGAAATTATTAAATGATAGGCAACAAATTCCCACCATCTCTTTAATCATTAAAAGCGGCAATTTTTATTACAGCTAATGCAAACATTAATCATTACACAATCAACAAAGATAATGGGTTATCGAGGTATGGAAAATAATGCATAGTAGAATCCCTTTTGAAAACACAGTCCATTCCTATAAATTTAATTAGAAGAGTTTACCATTTGTACCATAACTAACTAGGAGCTCGTCGGTAAGTTGTATAGTCTTGAGGTACTTCTTTATGTCTTCCTTTGAAGATATAGATTAATGAGGGTATTTGTAATACAGAGATGTATACCAATTTTTAGACTTTCCATGTCAAGCAAACCAGAGATATGGCCTTTCTAGGCAGGATTTCACTAGAACGGTGGAATAAAATCTTAAAGCCCATGGATGAAATGGCTAGAAGGGCTATTGAAAGGGCGGTAGGTGATGCTAATTTTGATTATAGCTTTACCCTAAGAACCAATGGAGAGATAGTAGGGGTTTTTATATCATTCTTACTAAGATTTGGGTATCATAAGGTAGAAACCATATAATTGTGTAAAAAGATCTTCATAGACAAGATTCTAGGTGGCTTGGAGGCGGTGATAAGTAGTATCAATTTTAGGCAGATGGTTCCATATCCCGGGGATTATATGAAGGAAGTTATAGGAAGTATTAAACATGACTCTAAGTTACAATGGAGGCCATGCTTAATGCTTAAGGATCCAGAAGCCTTTGATAATCACTGGGAAGAGATAAAGAGGAATCTCCACTTCTTAATTGTATGGAAGCATGTCAGGAAAACATCAGACTCTAATTAGATTCTCCATTATTTTGAAGCAAAGGGCTTTGAGGTTCCACCTTCGACTAACCAAATAAATATGGAACAACTGCAGAACGATCCACCTATCTTTATAAAAAAGGGTTGGGTATGCAGGAGCCCTAGTACCAAAGCTGGAAAGCGGCAAGAAATGGAAGTGGATGAGGAAATCCTTATTATCAAAAAAGTTAAGATGGAGAATGAAATGGCATAATATGATACTATGGGTTTTATAGCGGAATGTTTAGTAAGGTTATTAGACTAATATTATTTTTCAATTTTGCTCCTTCAAGTTATAATACCTTAGATGTATATAGAAAGACGTTAGACTCAGATCCTAAACAGACTGTGAATAATATATGGACATATGACAATATAACTATATACTGATATTGCTAATTTCATGTTGAATAGTATATGTAGAGTTTCTTTTCATTCAAGAACCATTATTGTGATATATACATATATATACAAACATATATATATACATATATATATATACATATATATACATATATATATACATATATATATACATACACATATATATACATACATACATACATATATATATATACATATATACATATACATATATGTATATGTATATGTATATGTATATGTGTATATATATATATATATATA
>MU224790.1:9293227-9304338 GCA_018584345.1 Thuja plicata
TTAGTTATCCTCATAAAGTATGAGGTGATGGTTTCTCCTCTATTCATTTTAATAGTAGAGAGTTGATTTTTAAGGGTAAGAATTCTGCTGGTGTTGTTGATCTCAAACATATTTTCCAAGGCTTTGAACATATCATAAGAAGAATCTAACTTGGTGATCATAGGTAGTAGATGATTTTTCACTCCATCCACTAATAATTCCATTGCTCTAGTATTGTCTTTTTCCCACTTAATCAGTTCATCTTTTCCATCAGGTTTACAAGGATTTTCTATAACTGTCTTTAGCTCATTTTTCCTTAGCACTAACATTATTTGAAGTTTCCATGATTCAAAATCAGAGGCACCTTCAAGTCTGTCTTTGAGTCTCAATCCATTTGCCATTCTGCAGGTATGAGATTTCCAAAAGTCTAATCTTGGTCTTCCTTCAATCTAATTTGATCTTCCTTCAAGTGGTTTAGGCTTTGACGAAGGAACTTGACTCTGATACCATGTTAATTTTAGATTAGATTTATGAATTTTAATTTTCTTTTCAAAATTCAATATATATATATATATATAATCTCAATATATATAATATATATTTAATTACAATATATATGAATATATTTTTTCCTAATATAATAATCAATATATAAATATATTAATATCAATATTATACTAATTGCATGAATGAGACTTGTATTGTTTTCTATATATACCTTGAATTGATAATAACTCAGCGCTATATATATCTGAGCAAAAATGGAGAAGGTCACATCTATGATGGACGTGACTCCTCAAGGAGTCACGCCAATCATAGGTGTGACTATCCTTAATAATACACAGCGATAACATTAACTGGTCATTGTAAAACCTAACATCACTAATTATAATATACGCAGACCATTCGTCTATTATGCGCTGACATTAATATGCACTGAGGTGAATATAAGTCATTCGCTGTGATATGTATAACCACGTTTACATTGCATGGAAACATACCGTCAATCAATCACTAATAGAAAACATATATAAAGTGATCGGTCGACAATAGGTTATGTATGATTTGATTTAATAGATCAGAATATAATTAATGATAATCATTATCATTATTAAATCATAATAATAATGATAATTATTATCATTATTATATTATGTCAATAATAACAATATATATATAATAAATAATAATAACAATAATATATATATATTAATAATAATAATAATCAATATTATTATTATTATTATTATATATATATATATATATATATATATATATATATATATATATATATCTCAAAATTATCTATTATTTATAAGATCATCATTTTATCTGAGTGAAGCTATAAACATCAACATATAGGGGCAAAAGAATCAAGATCACAAAGAGGAGCCTCCATTATCCATTTATATTTCCCAAAATCCAAATTTTCTCCCATTTTCAACTCTCTAAACCATACCAAGGGAAAAAATCTATTTAGCATTCAAAACATGATTCTACAACAAAGATCCAAGAGGGATATCGTGAGACTAGAAGAAACCTTCCCTAGTGGGGCATATATTCAGGTATTTACTTTTCCATATCAAGCTCCATTCCCGCCGTTGATCACACATCCTCCAAAGTTGCTTATCCAAAAGAGCTTTGTTAAGAGTTTTGATACTTCTTAGCCCAAGACCACCCAACCTCTTCAGTTTACAAAATTTGTCCTAGGATATAAGAGACATCCTCTTCTTTTCCTCCACCTCTGACCATAAAAATCTTTTCTAGATTCTTTCAATAGCCTTCATGAACTTGGCAGGGATCCTAAAAAGGCTCAAAGCATACATAGGAAGACTCTGAAGAGAATGATTTCAATAGTTGGAATTTCCCATCTTGAATTAGCAACATACCTTTCCAACCAACCAATTTCTTATTGAATCTATCAACCAGAGAGCTCCAAAAATATTCTTGAGGTTTCAAGCATAGAGGGAGCCCAAGATAGGTAGAAGGTAGCAAAATTATCTCGCACCCAAGAATATTGGCAATACTGTGATGTCTATCTTCAAGAGTATTAATAAAGAAGAGAGAGATTTTGGCCCAATTGATCAATTGCCCTAAATCATGATTATAGTTGTTAAATGTGTTCTTTAAGATTCTGGCTTCTTTTATGGAGGAGGATCTCATGAAGATCATGCCATCAATAAATTATTGGTGAGAGCACACAAGGTTAGAGGAGGAATGAGAGACACCTTTTAAAAGGCCTTCCAAACATGCTTGTCAACGTATATCCCTAAACATTCAACCATGATGATAAATAAAATAGGATAGATAGGATCCCCTTGTCTGACGCCCCTTGAAGATTTGAAAAATGGGGTAGGCGAGCCATTAACTATTAATGTTTGTAGCTTCATTCGTTTGATCACTAGAATACATATAATATATGTTGATTAATAGTGATATAATATATATGTTATATTATTATTAGTCATATGAAATTTAATAATATTATATTATTCTTAATTAATAATTGATTGATGAAACATTATAAGATTGATTAAGTTATAACTAATGGAAAGAGGCATGTCCTTTCATATTTCATTTATAAAGGCACTTTGTAAAAGTATATATATTGTTGGGTCTTTCAAAATGGGGAAAAAGATACTCTTTTTTTCAAAAGGATGTTGATATTATTTGTAACATATCCTTGTTAGGACTATTTGGTTGATGGACTAGGAGAATTAATAGGAGTGACATCCTTGGTGCGCTTCACTCCTTCCTTGTTTGTAGAAAAATTCTCCTCCTCTTCTAGTTCATTGATGTCTGGCATGTCCCAACCTTGCTCAAAAGGGAATCCTTGTGAAAAATTCATCTAGCTAGCCTTACTCGATGTCTGTATTGTCACTTGCCTAACATTTTAGAAATGATAGTCCATGGCTCACCCATTCTCAATGTGCAAAAATTGGACACAAATGGAACTCAGGGTACCATTGTGTCCTTCTCTAGATACACCTTCAAGTTAGTAGCTAATATAATACCAATCCCTAGATAGGTTTCCCTTAGAAATTTTTCTAGAGCCTTATTATAGTAATTCCCAAACAACCCTTGATTCAATTTGTTAGTCACACCTTTCAACTCACCTAAGTCTACCAGGGAGCCCACCAAATGGGATAATGTCCATGTTTACTCTATACTAGTCCTTGATATTTAGGAAGTCCTCCCATATAACCTACTTAAAAATAGCCAAGACCAGTTCATCATTGATATTTATTAGGCACACCAGTCCTATGTCAGTCACACAACCTAGAAAATAGTTATGTGCCTTTGTTGTCATAAGTCTCACTAGTGTATCAATGACAAGTTACCCTTACACTACTAAGTACACTAATGGATAATACCCTACACAAAATGCTACTTTTGGAATGATTTTCTAAAGGTGGTGATCTCCTTTAATAGCCACCCAAGGATGTTTTCACACACAAGCATTTATCATTATTGACAAGACATCATGTGAAGTGACTCTTGTCACACCATGACAACTTTTTCAAGGTCATAATTCTCTATGTGGACATTCAATTTTCACACTTTGGATACTCAATAGTGATGATGATCCTGTCCCTAGAGAAAAAGTGAATGAGGATAATGCCCTATGCCAAAATGCTCAAAAGATAGCTTTATCCAAAATTAGAAACAAAAATGCCAAGAGTTTCTCCAAGCAACATTCGGTTGGATAGGGTGAGGTTTTCCTTGATACCACAACTCCCGAGCCCCTGCACAAAAACCATGTTGATAAAAACAAGAACCAGATCTCTTGTGAGGAGGACACTAGTTCTCCTAATGACAACCTCACCTTGAAAGTGCACAGTGAAAAAGATAGTGAGGAGGATGGTTTTGTAGAAGTGGTCTCCAAGAAAAAGAAAAGGAAAACTTACGAAAGGAGCAACAGTTTGAGAAACAACGGGAAAAAGCTCAGAATAAAAAATAAGGAAATCCCAGAGTGCTTTAATAGACTCTGCCAGAATCCTAACCCCCCCAAATCTTTATGATGATGAACATCTTTAGCTGGAACATCAGGGGTTTGGAAATGCTAGATAGAAAGTATATTGTCAGGAATTGGTGCAACAAGATTCCTTATAAAGACATCATTTGTTTCCAAGAGATCAAAGTGACTGGATTCCAATCCCTAAATACCCTTCAATTCATATGGAATAAGGCAACATGCATCTACTCAGAACATACTAGAGGGAAAGAAGGTGTGGCCATGCTGATTAGTGACAAATGGGCCAGTAAGATTAGTTCTAAAGGTACATCCCCTTGTTAGAGGGCTATTTGGGGGACCTTCAAATATAATAATTAGGAAATAGGAATTTGCAATATCTATGCCCCCAATGACTACCGAGAAAGGTCACAGTTGTGGGATTGGTTAGCAACCAATCTACCAGACTCCAAATGGATATTCATCGGGGATTTCAATATGACTGAAAGTAGAGAGGATAAATGTGGAGGGAATAAGCACATTTGGAAAGGAAATGAAATCTATTTCTAGGCCAAATTTAAGAGAAGATTCCAAATTAAGGATCCTTTGGAGAATATGAGGCAGGAATACAACAACATCTAGTTCACATGGTGTAATAATTAAGCTAATCAAAATAGAGTATATTGTAGATTGGATAGGGTGTACCTCAACCCTTCATATTTTAGCCTCAGTAAACACTCTGGTCAGAACCCAGTGGTAGTGACCCCTGTTAGTTTGTCTGATCATTCCCCCATTCATATTATTATTTCACCAAACGATATACCCTCACCTATCCATAAGAAGAAGAGGCAAAGCCTCTTCAATTTGAATACATCCCTCCTTGAGGAGCAGGACTCCCTTCAAGCTCTTCAGACTGCTACAACCCTTTCTAAATTCTGCAACTCTGAACTCTCTACCAGAGATAAATGGGTCCAGTTGGTTAAGGTTTGGAGGAAGTTATTCCAAATTGTTGGGACTAAAGAAGCCCGTGACAGGAACCAAAAAGAGAACTTTTACCAGAGGCAGTTGAACCAAATTGAAACCCAATTGTAGGCCAAGGGTCATGACCTCGAATTGGAAATATATCTTATCAGCACCAAATCCACTCTTAGGAAGATCCAAAACACTAAAATTCAAGGTCAAAAGGTTAGAGCAAAGGCCACATGGATCAAGGACGGGGATAGAGGTTCTAAATACTTCTTTAACCTTATCAGAGCTAAGCAGATCAGAGAAGATATTAATGGCATCTAGACAGACAATGGTACTACCTCTAACAATGAAGATACCTTGGAGGCTTTTGTTGAATACTATAAGAAGTTGTTCTCCTCTGGACAAAAAACTGAAAACTTTGAAGTGATGAACAAATGCATCAACATGATTCCTAAGAAAGTGTCCCAAAAGCAAGGACTGGAACTTGAATAGAGAATAAGTCTCAGAGAAATTGATGAAGCCATAGGGGCCTTAGCGAATGATAAATCACCTGGGATTGATGGTCTTCCTGCAGAATTCTATAAAAAGAACAAGGAATGGATATCAGGGGAACTTCTCAAAGTATATGAAGAAGCTTATGAGAAAGGGTCCCTTGGGAGGGAAATAAACAAAGGTCTGATCAAACTCTTACCCAAAGAAGGGGACAAATCTCAAATCAGGAATTGGAGACCCATCACACTTCTAAATATCTCTTACAATATTATTGCAAAAATTCTAGCTAGAAGAATTAGTGAGATCCTCAAGAATGTGGTATCAGTCACCCAGTCTGGTTTCATTAAAGGTAGATACATATTGGATAATCTAATTACTAGTTGGGAAGCTATGCACTAGGATAAAATGGATGGGCAGAAGTTGGCTATGATACTTCTAGATTTTGAGAAAGCCTACGACAGAATTGAGTGGTCTTTTGTTCTAAAAATGCTAGAGGCTTTTAGATTCCCAGACCACTTCTGCAAATGGGTAAGTATCCTACTTAATGACTCTTCAACAGTCATTGATGTCAATGGAGAGATATCAGATCACATTCCCCTAGAAATATCTATTAGACAGGGATGTCCTCTAGCTCCTGCACTATATGTCATAGCTACAGATGCACTGTCCTATATCCTCAGGGCAATAGATATAGGTCCCCTAGTCAAAGGGATACAACTACCTAACAATGAAGATCTCCTTGTCGAGCAATTTTTTGATGACACTGCTCTATTCATTAATCTTGAGGAGGACAACTTTAATAATATTCTTACCAGACTTTAAATGTTTTGTTTGGCTTCCGGAGTGAAAGTGGCTCCCCAAAAATCCAAAATATTGGGATGGTCAGACACTCCTCCTAGTTGGCTTGAGGACAAGGACTGGCAATGGACTGGCCCCTCCACCATTGTCAGATATCTTGGCATACCCTTTTCCATTGAACCCTCTATTAATGACATGTGGACCTGGATTTATAAAAAAGTAGAACACAAACACCTCAAATGGCAATCTCACATGTTGTCTCTTGCTGGAAGAGCTCAAGTAGTGTAGAAATTTATCTCCTCTCATGTTGTCTACTATGCCTCTTCTTGGATGTTGGCCAATAGTCAGAGTAACAAACTTGGAAAAATTCTGAGAGATTTCTTATGGTCTGATGGAATGAGCAATAGAAAGAGACACTGTGCAAAATGGGAATGGTGCTTCCTTCCAAAAAAATGGGGAGGACTGGGTATGAGGGACCTTCAATCACAAGGACTAGCACTAGCTGCCAAATGGATCCTTAAAGCCCTAAAAGGTAATGAACCATAGAAAATTCTGGTTAGGAATAACATTGAGAGATCTAGCATCAAAAAAGGAAAATTATGGAGTGGTACCCCTCTGCATGATATTGTATTTGGAGACTTTGAGATAAAAGTCTTTGGTGCCAAAGTGTTTCAAACAATATGGAAGGCTTGGTGTCAGGTCGGGACTCAGGTCTGTTCAAGGAGTGTTGTTTGGAAAAACCCTACATATATAGCTTTGGATAGATCTATTTGGTGGGGGTTATATTTAAATGGAAAACCTCTGGCATTAACACAGTCTTGTTCAACAAAAAATTGGCATACGAAAGGTATTATTCTTATACAGGATCTACTGAGGGATCAAAATTTGAGAGCTTTGGAGGATATCAAAGAAACCTTCAACATCCCACAGTCCCAAAAGAAAACTTATACCCTGATATCTAAGGCCATGGGAAGATTATTCCCTAGCAAAATGGTGACCTCTACCTAGATGCTTGACCTGATAAAATGGAGAGATGGTAACAAGGTTGTTGATTTTTCTTGCAAACAAATCTATGCAATGCTTAAAGAAGACTCAGGAACTACAAACAGAATTAACTCCAACTGGAACTTCTATTGGTCTAACACTAGATGGCTCTCTTTCTTTGATTTTTTTTTCTGGCACTCCCAAATTGAACCTAAGGTTTTATGCTTTCGATGGCTACTTTTGTTAAAAAAACTTGTTGTTGGGTCTTTTTTTGCCCACTCTGGAAATCAGATCATTATGTGTTCTATCTGTAACTGCCTTGAAACTTTTGAACACCTTTTTTTTTAATGTGAATTTGCTAAAAAAATCTGGGCCAGTTTTCTTGGTTGTCCCATAATGTGGAATTGCCTCAATTTTTTCTCTTGGAAAGAAGTTGTTTCTGGATTTGTGGATGCTTTTGACTTAAAAATGAATATATGTTGGTTTTCTTTTACTTCTGAGGTTCTTTGGGTCATTTGGAAACATAGAAATGAGGAAATATTTCAAGCTAGGAAGCGAGACCTTACTGAGTTTTTCACAAAACTCACTCATCTTAACATTGTCTCTCAAGTCACAGCAAGGATAGAGGTTTCAAAAGAAAGATTCCTGTCACTTTTGCAAGAAGGGGCTATGATTGTGTTCAAGAGGGACATCCATTCTGCCAACTATACCGAGGCAACACAAGTAGAGATATCACAAGCAGAGAACCGTGCCCCAGAGAGCCCTCCCAGTACACCCAACATCCAAATTACCAATGCAATAGAGGACAATAGAACAGGTGCCTAGAAGGGCACATTCACTAGTGACAACTGGAACAATCAGGATCACAATGACAACTGGAGAAGTCAAGAACAAAGGAGCAAAAATGATGGATGGGACACCACAGACACCAAAACCAATACAGATGGATGGGGAGATACTTAGTCATAATTTGTTTACACATGGCTAATTTTGTTGATGTATAGGCTCTCATAGATATGATCTTAAATCATAATCTGTATAGTGACTTATGAACTCGATATAGTCTAGGCTGGTATGTGCAACAACAAACTAATGCTGCTATTTTGGTCATTTTGGCTATTTTTTGATAGCTTTGTAAATGCTCCAGTTGATACACTATCTCAATATAAAAAATAGTGATGATGATAAATATTTTGTACACTTCAGTTTTTTAAAACAATTTAATGTATTTATTGAATAAGATTACATTTGATATTATTGGGACGCTAACTTGTAAACCAAGATAATGGAGCTATTATATGTCTTATCATATGTAGGTGACATCATTATTCATTAATAACTCATTAATTACTTCTACAAGTTGGTATTTGGTTGATATTCAGACTTGTATTAAGTAAAAAATCTAAAGTGCATCTTTTGCTACCACCTTGGTTTCCAATTTGGCAAGAGACTTCACTTTCAACATCCCAAAAGGGAAAATTTTAAATTAAAGAAAAATTACAGCTTCTAAAAATTTAGGTTATGCTAGTATCTTTACTGGTGCTATGAACACCTGACTCACAATAGAGCTATGCTTACAGAAACTAAGGCAATATCCTTATTAGGGCTATGGATGCCTATTTGGGAGCAATGTTTTATCTGGTTAGCTATGAGATATTTCCTAACTATGTAGATCAGTTCAAGGATGAATTTCACCTTAGACTACCTCAAAAAGGAAGGATTTAAACATGTATACATACCAAAATGAATGTGTGATTCAACTCATGTGATGAGATGGTGTATGTCTAGTCTCTTGGTTAAAGCTTTGGCGACCTAGTATGTTCATTTTAATCTCGTTTAGTGAATTGGTGAACTTTATGCATCTTATCCTATTTTCTAAATCAAATGTATGTCTCTTTATTAGTCTTCACTTGATATGCAGTGGTGGTTCCTTTTTGAATGTCCACCTAGATTTTGCGGCCTTGGTTGTAGGTGGTCCATTCTTGTCAGTTTCAATTTGCACCCTTGCGTTCCTCATGCTTTGTCCACGTTGTGAATGTCTAGTATTTTTCTAATGAAAGGTTTGTTTTTCACTAGATTTTCCTTTAAGAGTACTTATGTTTGAAATTTTCAGATGGCAAGATATTATGGACAATGATACATTTGGACTAGGATGATGACATGTAACTGATTGAATGTTTGATAATGTTAAGTTGAAGATAATGCAAGACATTAAAACAGTTAATGGTTTGTATTGTCATTGATGTCAGCTTGATATCATTTGTACGGTCATGTACATAATGCCAAAGACTACAAAGAATCAATGGAACAAAGATTATGCTTTCAACAATGCATAAAAGTCAAGTATTCACTAAGTGATAGACAACACTGACGGAGTGCACACCATCGGTAAAGGCAAAGAAAAAGTCACAGTGATGCCCGATGAGCAAATGCCAGTGTTGCCTGATGAAGAAAAATCCTATGATGCCTAACGGACGAAGATCTCAAAGCTAACTGGAGTTGCACTAACAAAACTGGCAGTTATCAAGGACGACTAACTGCAGAGTTGACCGACAGAACAAAGAGTTCAGAAAATGACAAAATATCTAGCTGACATAGCTTAAGGATAGACTTAACTGGTTGTTTTATTTGTTTTATTTACCTAGAGATAAGTAATTGATTTAAAGAAGATTTGTATAGTTGGCAAGAAGATAACTACGAGATAAATCAGGAGTTAAAGCCATAAATCAGATTGGCTGGATTGTTTTTCATGCCAAGAATCAAGAATCAAGAATCAAGAATCAAGAATTAAGGAACATCATGTCTATATAAGAGACAAGCATAATTCATTTCCAAAATCATGAGAAATCAAATACACGAAAGGGGAGTGAATAGAAAGAGGATGTTGAAGAGAAACTGGTGAAGGATAACTTCATACAGTCTTGATCAATCAAGCTAAAGGAGAGCTAAAAGAATTCTGCAGACACCGACAAATAGTGAAGCACAACATCATAGAGCAGAAAGTGTGGAGCACAAAGAATTGAATTGATACATTGATTAGAGAGGTATTGTACTTAAATAGATCTGAAAATCTGCAATTCAAGTTGCATTAGAAATAGGTCATAATGTTTCAGTTTAACCATTGAAGCATCAAGTCTCTTAACAGAGCATGACTTAACTGTCTTCTATAATTGAGGTATATCCTAATAGATTTCCGAAAAGGTTAATTCATGAAAGTAGCATTGAATTTGCATAAAGCCTATTGACAGCCTAAGAAGAAGGTTGATTCAAGGACGGTAGCAAGATTTGCCTAAAGCCTATTGACAGTCTAAGAAGGAGGTTGATTCAAGGATGGTAGCAAAATAGATGCCAGATACTAAGTGACAACCTCTATGTATAAAATCCTCTAACAAAGTCAACTTAATAGTGTGTTTGTAACCTTTAACAGGGTTGGCTCCTAACAGGGCTCACTTTAGAAGAGTGAAAATTTGGGGTACTGGTCCCAGTGGTTTCTCCCTTAACATGGTTTCCACGTTAAAATCCATGTGTTATGTGTGTATGGTTTATTACTTTATTGTTTTACATTTCACATATGCATTTCTAGATTGATTGGTATACTCTGCATATTTATTGAGTATCGGTAAATAGTTTTTACTGCTTATCAGTTATCAAGGAGAATAAGGATAGACAAGGTAAACCGACAGACAATTAATTATTATAAGTATTTCATGGCATGCATCTTGTAGGGACTTAATAATCTGAGGTGTATTGATTGGTGGTTAAATATTAAAGGATAAATTTTGAGGCCACTGATTCACCCACCCCCCCCCACCCCTCTCAGTTATTACTAACAATTGGTATCAGAGCTTGTGTGCTTAGAAGGAAGGTTTCAAGACCTAAGTAAAGATCACAAGATGAACAGATGAGATGTGCCCAAGTTGAACAAAGACAACTTTGC
>MU224790.1:9314106-9344893 GCA_018584345.1 Thuja plicata
ATGCAAAGACTAAACACATTGCAATCAAGTATCATTATTTAAGAGAACAAGTTCAAGAAAAAGAGGTGATACTTGAATATGTGCAATCAAAAGAACAATTGGCTGATATCTTCACTAAGCCACTGCCTAAGGATACATTTGAGTACTTGAGAAAGAGACTAGGGGTCAAACCCTTGTCTACTAGTCAGTAAAGGACTGAAGGCTGCATCAACCTATATATATTATCAGAATATCATTCATGTTGATGCAAGCAAAAGATGAACTTCAAAGCTACATCTATATACAAAAAGGTATATATCAAAACCAAGCACCAGATCATATTGTTGTATTGCTGATGGATAAGGGAAATTTAAGGAATATATTATGGATAGAAGAAAATAGTTGTTTGACATAAATGTTAGATATTTGTTTGGCATTATTGTCAAAGGGAGAAAATGTATCCATATTATCATAAAAAACTACTCATTATCAGATTACTCTAAACAAGGAAAGATCGTATCCATAGGGAGAGAATTTATATAAAGGAATCATACACATAGGGAGAGTTGCTGAAAAAAGATAGAGACATCAAAGAAGAAGAACAGTCAAAAGAGAGAAATTGACACAAAAAGAGAACACAACATATCAGAAGAAGATACATAGAAAGCTGCAAGAATCAAATCTAAGCTAACATAGAGCTTACCGGTGGTCAGACATTTTTATCGGTTATCAAAATAAAGTGTTTGGTAATTTGATGAATGTCAACAATTGTATTTCATATTGTATTAGAAATAGTATAGTGTGATAATATAGTATGTTGTCATCAATGCCAAAGGGAGAGATTGATGACATGTAACTGATTGAATGTTTGATAATGTTAAGTTGAAGATGATGCAAGACATTAAAATAGTTAATGGTTTGTATTGTCATTGATGTCAACTTGATACATTGATGTCAACTTGATATCATCTGTACGGTCATGTACATAATGCCAAAGACTTCAGAGAATCAATGGAACAAAGATTATGCTTTTAGCAATGCATAAAAGTCAAGTATTCACTAAGTGTCAGACAACACCGACGGAGTGCGCACCATCGATAAAGGTAAAAAAAAAGTCACAGTGATGCCCGACGAGTAGATGACAGTGTTGCCCGACGAAGCAAAATCCTATGATGCCCGACAGATGGAGATCCCAAAGTTAACTGGAGTTGCACTGACGGAATTGGCAGTTATCACCGATGACTAACTGCAGAGTTGACCGATAGAACAAAGAGTTTAGAAAATAACAAAATATCTAGATGGCAGAGCTTAAGGATAGACTTAATTGGTTGCTTTTTTTGTTTTATTTGCCCAGAGTTAAGTAATTGATTTAAAGAAGATTTGTACAATTGGCAAGAAGATAGCTACAAGATAAATCAGGAGTTAAAGTTGTAAATCAGATTAGCTGGATTGTTTTTCACGCCAAGAATCAAGAATTAAGTAACATCATGTCTATATAAGAGACAAGCATAATTCATTTCCGAAATTACGAGCAATCAAATACACGAAAGGGGAGTGAATAAAAAGAGGATGCTGAAGAGAAACTGGTGAAGGATAACTTCATACAGTCTTGATCAATCAAGCTAAAGGAGAGCTAAAAGAATTCTGCAGACACCGATGAACAGTGAAGCACAACATCACAAAGTAGAAAGCGTGGAGCACAAAGAACTGAATTGATACATTGATCAGAGAGGTATTGTACTTAAATAGATCTGAAAATCTACAATTCAAGTTGCATTAGAAACAGGTCATAATGTTTCAGTTTAACCATTGAAGCATCAAGTCTCTTAAAAGAGCAGGACTTAACCGTCTTCTATAATTGAGGTATATCCTAACAAATTTCCAAAAAGGTTGATTCATGAAAGTAGCATTGAATTTGCATAAAGCCTATTGAAAGCCTAAGAAGAAGGTTGATTCAAGGATGGTAGCAAGATTTTCCTAAAGCCTATTGACAGTCTAAGAAGGAGGCTAATCCAAGGATGGTAGCAAAATAGATGCCAGATACTAAGTGACAACCTCTATGTATAAAATCCTCTAACAAGGTCGCACTTAACAGTGTGTTTGTCACCTTTAACAGGGTTGGCTCCTAACAGGGCTCACTTCAGAAGAGTGAAAATTTAGGGTACTGGTCCCAATGTTTTTTTTCCCTTAACAGGGTTTCCACATTAAAATCCATGTGTTATGTGTGTATGGTTTATTACTTTATTGTTTTACATTTCACATGTGCATTTCTGGATTGATTGGTATACTTTGCATATTTACTGAGTATCGGTAAATAGTTTTTACTGCTTATCGGTTATCAAGGAGAATAAGGACAAACAAGGTAAACTGATAGATTGTTAATTATTATAAGTATTTCATGGCATTTATCATGTAGGGACTTAATAATCTGAGGTGTATTGATTGGTGGTTAAAGATTAAAGGATAAATTTTGAGGCCACTGATTCACCCTCCCCTCTCTGTTATTACTAACACAGGATGCTTATTTTCCTTTCAATAATCTCAACACTAAGATATGATTTGAGATACTAAATGCAAGCTAATGAGCTTTGAGCAAATCAATGGAAAAAACATTGGTATGTGAAGCCAGAGTCCCCAGAGCTCTACCCTACAAGTAAGGTTCCCTTGCAAGTCACCAATCCAACTTCGCTAACCTTAATTTTTTTCCCTTGATTGCAGTCTCCCCCTACTCCTTCGAACATGTTGCCACATTGTAGTTTGTCACACTCTCAATGTACTGCTTTCTAATGCTTGTCATGGGCCAACTCAATAGTTTTCACCTTGCTACCACATGACATCACCGTGCATCTCCTACCCAACTCAAACTAAGGAGCCTAAAAAATTACCATTGCCATGACACATGTCCCAAAAAAGGTTCCTTTCCTTCATGTTGATTGCCACCTGTTCATTCCAAGGGATAACCCAATGTCGATCCTTTCTTGATCGGGAAAACATGGCCATGCACTTAATAAAGAAGAAAAAAGACAACTCTTCACCCCATGATGGTAAAACAATTAAAAAGGCAGGACAACTAGTGCCCATGCCTTGAAGCAGTAAAGATTAGTGATGAAAAGTCTTGGCATGATAATATTTATCGGGGCAATTGCCAGGATCGTGGGCAACATGTTTTCTACGTTATTTACAAAGGAATAGTCTATAGAACCCTGTAGTTTGCATTGTAAAATAGAGACACCGATCAATCCACAATTTTTGTTGTTTTGGGCTTTTACATTGTCAAGAAGTATTTCAAGCTTTATAACCAATTATTTATCATTATAGGATGTTTCGTGTAACATTTCTAATTTGCGGCTTGATTTCTAGCCTTAGCATGTTTTCTTATAATAAAACATGGAGAGTATGCTTGTGTCACCTTTCTTCTTTTGTTAATCAGGATGTTCTATGTTGATTTCATTTGCATGAGGTCCAACTTATTTACATTGGTCTCTTTGCCTTCCACTTATTCTAAGAGGTAATGAATCATGCAACTGTCCTTCTCTTTCCTTTTTCTCTAATATGAGTGATGAATTGTACCAAATATAGTTTGTATACTAGAAGGGAAAACTAACAGAGTGTATGTGCTTTCATTCGACCCCTATATAAACTATTTATGTCTAAAGAAGGGAAATAATTTAGGGTGTCTCTTCTTTGGATTCCACTATTCTTACATTGTGTGCTTCCTCTCGGAAAGCCTTACATTCGTAGCCCGATATATCTACCTTTATTCAGATCCCTGTTTGTGCATCATATCCATCCCTAAGGCAGTATATCACCGAAGCAAAGGGTTCCAATTTTGTAGAAGTTTGGTTGTTGGTTGGTAAAGTGTTGTAAAAGATTTAGCAGATTGCCCTCTTAACTTAGCTTTTGCTTTTAGATCGTGCCTTCTCCTTTTCCCTCCTCAAGAACTAAGATCCAACTTCTAAAAACCTGGAGGTTGTTTCACACGACACATAAGGTCCCACTTCAAAGAAACTTCACGACTGCCCTTATTTAGTCCCAAGCCTCTTAGGGATCAACACAAAACTTTCATGTTTGATCAAGAAGTGTATTTCAATTCCAACATACCTTGCAAGGTGAATTCATGTTGAGATCAACTATGATATCAAATTTAAACTTTTAGAAGTGATATTATTGAATTCGATTAAATTTTGGGTATGACAAAATTCAAACTATGATATATTATTTTTAGTTTTAACTATTTTTCTACTAAATTATGATAAAATGTTTTTTAATAATTTCTATCTTATAAACAATACATTTAATAAAATGCATACATTTATATATCATTTTTTATATAACTAAAATTAAAAAGTTAAACAAAATACTATTCTACCTATAGATCCAATTACAAGTTAATTACCCATTACATACCTAAATATTTACGGGGTGTGTATAACAATTAGAAAGCCTATTTAAACTTATATACAAATTCAACATCTAAAACATTGGAAGCAAACATAGAGACTTTGTCCAACCACTAGTTATTAAATAAGAAATAACAAAGTCACAAGAAGGCAATGGGATCAAGTGCCCATAATCACTTTGTTTCACTTGTCATGTTTTCATATAATAAAAAATTTGATAGCAAAAAAGTGTTATTATTGAACCTATGGATCGAACTACAAATTAATTGTCCTTTACATCTATAAATATTTAGGAGGTACGCCATACAATTAGAAAACTCACTAAAACTTATCTTCAAATTTAACATATGAAAATAAGGAAGGGAAATCATGTCATACAATTAGAAAACTTATTAAAACTTATCAACAAATTTAACATATGAAAACAAGAAATGCAAATTGATAAGAATGAGACCCATGTATCATGAATAGTGGTTCACAAGAACCCATCTCTCATGAGAATGAATAGACCGATTGAATCTGATAGTAATATCACAAGAAGGCAAATATAAAGATTTTGTTGGATCGCTTATTATAAGAAAGACAACAAGTCTATAAGCTTATAACCCTATCAATATTATTTGCTTAGTATTTTCTTTATAATTAAAAATTTAATCATAAAAAACTACTATATAATTGAATATATAGATCCACATAATTTAAAAAAAAATAAAAATGTTTAGAATTAGAAAACTTATTAGAACTTATCTAGAAATACAAATTAAAGATGTGATAAAAATGAAGACAAACCTAGAGAGTTTATACAACCGTTAGTTATAAAATGAGAAAAGCTGAAGTCACAAGAAGACAGTGGGACCAGGCGCTCATATCCTGATCGGCGTTGTCTAGCTTGTTTTTAATGCTCATCTGGGGGTACTCGTCCTTCATTACCTCTCATCAGCAATTTTCCCATTGACTTGATCTTTTGCCTTTCATCGGCCAATCTAACCAGTTACCAAGGTTATCTTCTGCTCTAAATAACAAGCCGTATTTCCTTATTTCACCAAATATTCGAATCCACAGAGCGAAATCAAGAAACGATATAATTTTGGTCGAGGATCCGTCGTTTATAAAGTCGCAAGCAGGCTGCTGCTCAAGGTTTCTTACTTATTGTTATTTACGCTATTTGCAATTGTCGCTTTTTCCTCTGCCCTTCTTCCGTTGGTTCTATTGCTTAATATCTCGCTTAGGGTTAGGGTTTAGACATAATCTTCTGGATCGGGCATTGGAGTCGTGGTTATGCATTCTGTTCATTACATCTTTTACTTTTCTGAGAGGTAGACTATATTCTTGATATCTATAACGCCACTTTCACCCTTTTTAGTACCAATACGCAATACTATAATGGACATGGGGTTTCCTGTTCCATACAGTCTATGAAAATGACAGAAATGTTTCTTAGAAAAAAACTATGTGAATTTAATTTGCATTTTGGATCATACTCCGTGATCTATCATCAGCATTTGCTGTACTTTTTTTAGAAACCTTTTCAGCTGTCTTCTCAGATGCTGTAATATATCATTAGCTGGATTGCACTATAACCCTCACAACACAATCTTTCTCATTTATGGATTGGTATATAAGTGCAAGTCAGCCTCCTTATCGCTGTTTTTGTACCAGGATTCATTGAAAGCCATGATGCCATCTCAACATGACACCGGTTTGTAAAACAATAATTTCATCGCCGCAATAGGTTCCGCATTTCAGTGCTGGATATTGTCATTTGGAGTGTTGATATTATTGTAATTAAGCAGTTGAATCAGTACTTATTGTCGTACCTGGTCATGTCCTCAAGCCATTTCTATGTTATGTGGCCTTTTGCTTGTACCTTGTAGCGGATTCAGTTTTATGCGTCAACAGAATTATTGTGTAAAGTGTGAATGATACAGATTGGGATCCATCAGGTAAGTTCAATAGTGAATTTTTCCAATAATAGGCAGCTTCTGGAACTACCTTTTATAATGCATACAAAATTTTCCCCGCTCTTTTGACATTCCATACTTAAGTCAGGTTTTTAAATGAAATACTTTATTTTGACTGCCTGTTGCAGGTATGCCTGTAACAGGATGGCAGTGCTGAAAGAAAACAATATATTTTATGCTTAAGCAGTCAGGCTTATAATTAAGTACCTGATTTTGGCAGTCAGGGTTATAATTCAAGTACCTTTGCTTCTTTATTGCAGGTATGCACCTGACAAGGTAGCAGTGTTGAAAGTAAATCTCCGAGAAATGTCATGAAAAGCAAGGAATTGAGTGGAAGTCAAATATGTATCTCCCATTTCGTCATGATGGCAATGTCAAAGAGGTTCTGTGCCCTTCCTTGCCCTTTTGTCATTTCTCAAGTGAATCAGACTCCCCTCAGTCAATCTGATGTTGCGCTTTTATTAAATTTTTATTATATCTTATAGTCAAATGTTTTTGTGCAATGATTCATCATACAGCCTGAAGCTTTCTGTTCTTTGTTCATTCTTTCTTATAGTTGTGCTTTCATGACAAAATATTGTGACATGTTACTGGGACCTGAATGGAAGAGCTTCATACGTAAAGAAAAATCATTTTGTTTCTGATGAAAAATGCCCATATTTTAAGTAAATAAAAAATTCTATTACTTCAGAATTTTGGACATAAGGTTGACTCTTTGGGAGTTCGCTTTTTGGAACTATTGTTAAGTGGGTAGCTTGTTTTGAAGTGGTTTGCAATTAACAGCTTTGAGGTATTACTGAATCAAATTCTCTAACAGTCCTGGTTTCCAGAGTAACTTAGCCTAGATGTTGCATTTCTGCCTTTTGCTTTTTCTGGGCCTTTGTAACATTATTTGATAGAAGTGTGCTTTAGTGTATCCTTTTGATCATATAGATCTTAATACTTGGTCCCAAAGCACTATTTTTGGCTCAGACTGGGAGGGTGGTGGCAAAGGCTAAGGTGTCTGGCTTACATCTGCATAAAATTGTCCGTTTGGATCTTTTCATCAAACTGAGTTGGTGCATGTCCGACAATGTTGGTTATCCATGAGATCACACTGCTCTTATGCATCCAGGAGAATCTTAAAGTCTTTTCAAAACATTTTCTGTTTACATGCAGTATTTGATGCAAATCTAGGATTATACCTTTTTTCAACAAGTTACCTGCTTTCTGTATACAGAGATGCTTTTGAGATGTCTCTTTTTGGGAATAAAGAGAGGAAATATCAGAGATGATGAACCAAAACAATTGACACTAGTATGTGGTATCTGGTTAAACAGTGTCAAAAGTCCATCTATCTAAAAGATAGAGGCGGTATTTAAGTCTCCCCAAGTGAGACACCAATTTTGTGTATGAGAACCCCCTTATGTTGTACAAGGGAATTCCACCCTGCCCACCGCCCACATACTTTATATGTTGTTCAGTAAGGTATGAGACTCTACCTCCTTTTGGTTTAAGCTGTTGACTGCCACTATTGAGTACACATGTCTTTACCATCAGCTGTTTATAATAAAAAAACACAATGAAGTTTAAAAATGCATTTTAATAACCTTTCAGTCATATAATTGAACTTTTAAATGTTATTAAACATTATGAAGTGCTGATTTTCAAATAATAACAGTGACCATGACCATTGAAATTCAAATTAATGCCAAAATCAAAATGTATCATTTGTTTTTCATAGGTTCAGCCATGACAAGTCATGGAATGCTTAGCTGCAAGCATGTAACAACGAGCTCAATAATTAGAGCTGCCATTAGCTGCATAAATCATGAGCACAAAAAGAACATTGCTGATGGAATATGAATTTATTGACTCCTCTAATGGGAGCCAACAACTCTTGGCTATATATCACAATCCCTTTGAACTTGACATGACACGGTCAATTCCAATTCCATTTTGTTGTTGGATTCTCAGTGTACTTAGAAATGTTACAATCCTTGAGGTCCATAGCGCTATTTGTAACAACTAGCTTTTTCACTTTACTAGAGTTAAGAATGCTTCTTTTGAAAGAAAACGGGAATAGTATCGAAGTAGTCCCTATTTGAGTGGTCCCACTAATCAACCTTTATATTTAGGGCCTTATGTAGGGAAAGCTTGTCACAAACCAAACTTTGACTTGGTATGTGTAATATGCTGCACTAACCCTGGTTATGATGCCCTTCTTACCAGCATTGCAAAAATTGCATTTCTTATAGCGGCTTCATCCAATTTGTTTTTGTTGCACACTTCACAAATCCTTGTAATAAAACATAACTTTTATTTAACACTAAGATGAGGTACCCAAAATCATCTTTCAACTTATTGTATCAAGTTCATTGTCAGCCGTAATGATGGTTGGGTTACCAACTTAGACAAGCATGAATTGGTGCAAAGAACCAATTAGGCTAACAATAGCATCTCCATTGCCATTTTTAACCATTACACCTTGCGTAGGCATGAGTATCCTTCATCAATGTGGGTTAAAAGCAATTTATTTAGCAAAGTTATTGCAATAAATACTTGCATGACACTTCTCAAGGGTGTGTTTGACATACAACATTTAGGCCCTTTTGGAAGAGGTTTCATTGACAATAAGAATGTAAAGCAAGCTAATGCAATGGCACATCTTGGAAGCAAGTTGATTTGATTCAGCGTAGGAGGTGATACCAAACAGTGTTTGGTACAATAAGGAATTAATGATAGATTCATGGGCCATAACGATAATTTTATATATTGTCAATGGTATATAGAGTGCCTCTAGGAATAGCTGTGTCAACAAAATTGTATTTTTCTAGGTGAACTCTTATTTGTCTTCTTGATTAATTTATAGTCTATATCTAGAGGAAGTATGATGCATTTAATAGTCTTTCTGGATGGTAATCTTGTTCGAGAGTACTGTCTTGACCAAGAAGTATCAAAGATGATTAAATTAATGACTTTTAAGTTGTACCTTACACATAATTCCTTAACCTTTTGATTATGAATACAATGGAGGCACATCTACCTTTTGACATAGGTAATAGCTGTCTCATAAATATCATTGTGCTCTTAACTACGCTTTAGGTTAGCCTTATTCCATATAGGTGAAGTCACAACCAGTTGTGACAACTACATATAATTGATGTTATAGAAGACTCTTTAGCCCCATTGTAATGCATAAAGTTTCAAACTTTTATAATCATCCAAGTTTCAATGTAAAGAAGTGAGCAATATTGGTTAGCAAAAGTAGGAGATTCTCAAAGGGTTCCAAGCAAGAGGTAACAATATGCAAGATCTTTGAGGATTTGAAGATATTCCTAATTTCCCAAGGATAGAAGTTTAGTAGTTAGTATAAGTATGAGGGTTTAAGAGGGATACTCCATGATATTTCCATGATAACAAAACATTTGAGTCGGGCATTGTTGTATCTTTTGGAAGATTTAAATTTCAAAACTTGGGGTTTTAACCCACATGTATATTGATTAGGTAGAGCTTTTTATGTTCTATTAGACTTTGGAAGAGAATTATTATGTCAAGAAGAGTTTGTGGTGCCATTTTTGTCATGATCCTTTTAATCAATGAAATTGATAAGATACATTGCTTTGTTGAGAGGAGAGGTTTGTTGGAGGCTGTCTTATATAAGTTGTGATCCAAGGAAACATGACCAAGAATTATCTTTTGAGAATTTGCTTCGTTGGATCAAAGCAAGTTGACCTTTTGAGAATTTGCTTCGTTGGATCAAAGCAAATTGGGGGTTGTTGAAAGGGTCTCAAGTTGTAGCAATATGCAAGATTTTATGATGGCTCAAAGAGATTCCTAGCTTGCTTGGGGTACATGTTAATAAGTTAGTAAAGGAATATGGGTTTAAGAAAGAGGCTCCATCAAATAAGGATTGCATTTCCTTGTCAACGAAACATTATTGGAATCAAACATGTATTGGGATGTTTTGGTAGATTTTATCCTAAACCTTGGGATTTGTATCCATTCTTGGGTGGATTACATGGAACTTGGCCTAGTCCATTAGATTTTACAAGAGGATTAATGCGATGATAGGAGCGATTATGGCATTTATCATGTAATATTGTAAATCAACAACTGAGTAAGATTTCTTGCTTTTGTACATGGTGGGGGGTTGTATAAAGTCCTAGGATTGGTCTTTTTTGAAGATTCATATAATAATTATCCCTATCCTCTCCCAATTTGGGTTTCCACGTAAATTTTGGTGTTCATTGTGTTGATGGTTTTGTGCTTTCATGTTTACTTTTGTGAAAGTTTTTGAATTGTAAGTGCTTACCAGTTCAATGAAAGTTTTCATAAGTGTTTGTGAATAAACGATTCACCCCCCCTTTCAGTTATTCGGCTTGTTTAACAATATTTACCTAGACAAGACTACCATAAGAATTCTCAAACATTAACATGGACCATGGAAATATCACGAATGTTAATTAGAGATGAAAGTATGTCTAATACTTATAGGTTTATTATCAAAGTGACTATGAGTATCTATATTCCAAGTTTTTTTTGTGTAATCTGTATGTTAATCCTCTTCTTGCTTTCTTCTAATTTTCTCATTTCTCATTTCCCCCCTTCACTACTACTAAACCCCTCATCTATTAATCGAGCAGTTGTTTGCATTCTTGCCATAATTTTTTGTCATCTTGATGATGGATCATGGAGTATGAACCAAAACAAAGTTGACGCAAAAATTATCTATTCACTGTGGAGTATGAACCAAAACATTGATGCAAAAAATCTCTATCCAATTAGTATTAGTAGTGTTCTCAAACTTTTACATGAACCATTGAAATATCATGGCTGTTAATAATAGTTGAAACTCTAGCAAAATCAATATGAAAGTATAAAATGTAATCTTCTTCTTTTTGCTCTCTTGGATTTCAACCACTTTCGTGGTTTTTTACCTTGTTCTTTCTTTCTAGGGAGATTTCACACCAGAGAAAGGAATTACAATAATGGATGGTGATTTGGGAGAGGGAATAATAGGAAAGGGAAATGAAGAATTTTGTGGATGGGTGGAAGTTCTTGATCTTGGGAGCTGTATCCATCTCACTTGTGACCTTTTCTTTTCATTTCCTTGTCTTCATTAGTGTTATACTCGCTTGCAATGAAGAAGATGAAGATGAAGGTATCACATTCTCTTGAGGAAGCAATGAAGTATGAGCTCAAATATGATTTTCATCATAATATACCCTTGAATTCTTTTGGCCATTTTTGTCTGTAAAAAAGATCTGCCGTAATTTGTTATCACCTTGACTCTTTTTTGATTCGAAGCATTTTCCTTGATGGTCCAATTATCTAAATGCAAGGGCCACTTAGGTATGTTGGCTGTGCTACACAATGAGGAGACAAATTTTTGGATTCAGAGTTTGAGAGATCTGATATTTCCTCCAAAATAAGATCAACAGATTGTTTTATGGTTAGTGGACTGTTTTATCTTCGTCTAACCTCATACTTGTCAATGTAGTTGGCTCCCAAATCTTCCATCTCTAGTAAATGTCTATATTTGCTTCCTACTCTTTCAATCATAAAGCCTTTTTGATTATTTGCACCTAATGCTTAAAGTTGAATTTTAACCTCTAACCACTAATATACTTGGAGTCTATGGTGGTCTTCCTTCAAAGTAAGATCAACAGACTGTTTTATCGACATTGGACTGTTTTCTCTTCTTCTAACCTCATACTTATCATTGTATGAACATTGTTGGCTCCAAAATCTTCCACCTTTGGTAAATGTCTGTATTTGCTTCCCACTTCAATCATAAAGCCGTTTTGATTATATGTGCTTTTTCAATAAAAAGGCGCAAAGTCAAATTTCACCATCTCACTACTCGTATACTTGGAGCCTAGGGTGGTCTTGCACCGTCGGTAGGAGAAAAAACACGAACAGAAGAAAACACGAGCATCGGAACAAAAAAGGGCGGATGTCTGCAAACAACTACCGGCGTGGCAAGGATTTTTTTTCTTCTGAGAAGAGCCGTGGGCGTGAAGAATGGGCGCATGGGCCCTGTAAAAGAACACGATGTAGGAAACAAAAATCGTGTGGCTTAAGCAAAAAAAAACCTCGTCTCGTGTACAAGAAAAAACATTACAAAACCCATGATTTTCAAACAAGCATGAACCCTTGTGCAAAAATCAATTGGGTTGCACTTGCGAATTTGACATAGGCCCATGAACCCTCAACCATGGAGAAGATTCCACCAAATTCCTCTACACAGAGCTGCAAATTTTAGAAAAAAGTTAAAAACCCTCGATTTCTTCAGAAAGCGCCCAAAAATGAAACAACCACTAAGAACCCTAAAAAATGCAAAGTCATTTTTTTCATAAAAAACAACCAAAAATTTCTGGAAAACAAAATCCAGGTAGAGAGGGCTACAAATTTAACTTTTCAAATATTTGACAAATCCTAGTGAAGCCCATTGACCCGCTCTGATACCATGTTACGATAAATCAGAGTTCTATTAAATAGAGGAGACGAAAGCTCGTTACATAGGTTTATAATGACAATGTTTCTAAAAGAAACAATCGTGAACTAAAGACGAAAATAGAAACTACCTAAGATGACTGGGATGACCATTAAAGAAACATTACATCATTTTAATAATGACTGATGAAAATTGCTTCAACCTCCAAGGTGCCATTAACAAATCAGTGAAAATATGCCTTTGAAACACTTCACTGCTGAAAAGGAAAATTGGAAACTCTTAAAAATCTGCAGTGATGAAGAAGAATAAAGAATGATGTCTTTGTGAACAAAGGTTCAGCTATTTTTGCCCTTTATCCCTCGTCAATTCCGTGCCAATATTTTTTTGAGTTTTACAAAACTATGCCCGTCTTTTATTGATTGTGCACCTCTAGATACAAGTGCAAATTTTGAGTTTTGAAAAAGATTGGTCAGCTATACTGATGAGGGCTCCTTTATATGGAGATGCATCTAATCTTTTCAAAACAAAAATGTCTTTATTTATACGAGTGTGCATCATATAGCAGTAGAGCCATTTTTTTTCCTTTATGAAATGTGGTCATCTTAAACTGGCACACTCCTAGGAACACGATTGCATTTGGACTTCTGAAGCTTTGATATCCCTCTATAATGAAATGCATGTTTAGTAATTGGAGAATATTTTTGACTTCAAACAATTTTAGTCTCTCTTTGACAAAGTGTGTGCCTTATTACACTTTTGCAATTCTAAGTTTTGAAAATCTGACGTCTCTCTATGATGTCATCTGCCTATAAACAAGAGATTTTTTTTGGTTTGACAAAATCTGCATGTCTTTAGAGAGTCAAACACTTCGGTATTAAACAACATTTTTTATTTTATGAAAAACTTGCAAGTTCTCACTAGGTTGCATGCTCAACACTGAGCAACATTTTTACTTTTTGACCTTTATACACCTCTTCACGTAGGCATGTACCCTTCTTTTGGGCAGCATTTTTTCATGCCTTTGTGAATTTTTTGCCTTACTCTGTTGTTTGAGCTCCGATCTTTTTCCCGCAGGATTGTAGGAAGGCTCCTTTTGCTTGGCCTGCAAAGAATTCTAGAATTGACAAAAACAACATTGATGACTATGGCAAGGGTTGAAGTATGACTCATAATTGAGAAATGAGAAATAACAAGGTTTTGGATTTAAAATGTGACACAGTATTTTGTATGGTTACAACATAATCATTTGGCAGGAAGTGTTCTTGGCACCCTACTTTTTTTTATCAAAATATCAAGTATGTTATAATGAATCATATCATTTTTAAAGATGGTAAACTAAATGGAGGCGCTGAACTCCATGGGAATAGGGTAAACGGTAAAGAACTTGTGCCTGACATTAATTAGCTAATTAGTAATTTAAATTTTGAAGATCTGTTGCCTCTACCCTAATTAATGATTCATGGATTTATGTTTAGTCAAATAAAAAGTATTGGGATGAAAATTTTAGTTTGTAAAACCAAAATCCAAGTTTTGAAAATTAAGAAAAGTAGCTACAATTGTCAACATATTAATAACAATATATAAAAATATCCTTTTATTACTGTAAAACTGTGTAATATTCAGTATTTACTTCTATTGATTCCTTGACCTTAGATTAAAAATTGTAATGTAATTGAATTCTTCTGTTATAGATACTGCTTTTGTAAGAAAAGTCATAAGGTTACAGTAAAAAATGGATCTGCCCATTTCTATTGTTGTTATAACATAGCAGTGAAAGGCAATATGACCTTGGAAAGTGCCATATAGAAAAATAAAAAAACAAAACAAGGGGATCGACTGTCAGGCTTGTCATGACCTCCAGATTGTGCTGGATTTTGACTTAGTTCCTTTCCATAGTTTTTTGACAGCTGGGATGCAACTTAGGCCTTGGTCTCTGCCTTGGGCAGAGCTATTTTTTCCATTTAAAAGTAATAGCAGAAATCATGGCATCATTGCCACCAAAATCTTTGATTGATCTGAGTATGAGTGACCTATTGAGTCTTCAATTTCACCAAATTGGTGTTGTGACTGAATTCAGGTCTATGCAGGATTAGACAACTGATTCTATTGGATGCCAATTGACTGGAGTAGTACATCTGTGAAGATAGGTAGATAAAATGGCGTGTTGTGTCTAATGATTCAAATTTTGATGGCTATCTATAGATGAATATATTGGGCCATTTAAATTTCTTACTTGTAAAAATTAGATGACTTAAGGTTCTAACCAAGATTTCAACACAATCTCTTAAATGACAAATTCTGAACTGGAGACACAAGAAGTAATCTGGAAAATTAATTGTTGGAAAAATCAATGTAAGTCATAGTCCCTTCCTTATTTTTGCTATAGAAATCTGAGCGGCATGCTTTATGCTCAAATCACCTGAGGGATCTTTCAGCACCTTTGCATGCTGCCATTTCAATCATACTGTGCATAGTTGAAAAACTCGGTCTCGGCAAAAACTCGGCAGGCCCAATTTTTTGAAAAACTCAGACTTGGCAAAAACTTGGCGGATAAAATCGGCACTTTTATCGAACATTTAAAAATATATAATTTCTTAAAATATTCTTAAAAAAACACACATGCACCAAATTTGAAGAACATATACAAATTGGTTGAATGGAATGCTAATCGGGTGGTACTGGTGTTGTATAATTATCATCTGTTCAAATTTTATTAGGTTGTTGTTCGTTCACAGGGATGTAATACTGTAATATTATACAGCATTAGTATTTAAATTTTAAACACTAAGTTCTGCATTGTAATCATGTATTTAAATTTTACCTTGCTTCACTTGAATGTGTACGATGCTTCAAACTGTCGGCTGTCAACTCTCCACACCCTGTGTCTTTCCTTGGTGTCGTTTCTACACGGCTCAGTCTGCAGTTGCACACTAAAAAACATAATTACAGAATACCTACTCGCGACCTTTTCGTCGCTTTACAACTTAAAACAAAACCCTAAATGTTTAAAAAACATTTGTTTTTAACTGCAAAGTTTTAAGCCCCGGTTTTTTTAAATAAATCGCTCAAAAAATCACGATTTTATCAGGAAAAAATCGCCCCGCGAAAATGATATCTCTGGCGATATTATCAGTGATAATACCGTTTCCTCCAATACCGTTTCCTCCATTGCATTGCGATATATCGCGATATTATCGCGAGATTTTCAACCATGATACCGTGTGTGCCTCAGAAATATATCCACCTGATTGTTGTTTCTATGGTTGTCAGGAAATCTGGATTGATCAATCTATTTAATTATGGAGTTTGATTGATCTTTCATTTGTAAATTATTTGTATACGATTCTTTTTTACTTTTTAGGATATATATAAAAGAGTATCCCCCCTTAGTTTGACTTTTTAAAGTTTTGAAGTATTTCCAGAGAATTTTCAAGCAGAGCAGAGAAGTTTGATTTATTAATAGCTCATCATTCCTGACTCATATCTTAGACTGTGGCCCTTCAGACTTTGGGTAAATGCACTACCTTCGGTGTTCCTTGGATTCCAATTGGTAGCAACATCAAATTTAACCTTGAATTTATTTTACTGGGAGTATAGCTGATTGACATTATTTCCAAAAGGTTGTTCTTTTAGAGAATCATGTATATTACAAGCAATTTCTAAAACAAAATTGCATGTTGTTACTGAATTCAGTCTCATGGACTTTACTTTAATCCTTCAATTAATTGCTTGAATGGTTATTTTTCCTTTTGGTGATTTTATGTCAGAAATTATGTATGCATTATCTATTCTCTTGGATTTTTGAATGCGCTATTGTTGATGGTTCTTACTGGGACAATGGAAAATAATGCCTGCAGTCCATGCTTAACAATTCAGCCTCAAACTTGCTTGATTCTACAAGCACAGGTTGGCCATTCGGAACATCATTTTCGGCACAATCAGCATCCAATCCTGTTTTCCACCACTCAGGTGAGAAATCCTTTTATTTCATCATGTAAGCTCTTGCGAGCTCTGCAAGTAAATCTATTTACAGTATTCTACAGCAGAACTGCTAAAATTGTGTGTTAAATGTAGGAAGCATACAGGGATTGCATAATGTTCATGGCAATTACAGCATGCCAACCATGCCATCTTCCATTTCATCTCGCAATTCGGGATTTGGAGGTCTTCCTTCTGGTGGTGTTCACCAGCCCTCTGGTGGCCTTTCATCTGGACGTTTTGCTTCAAACAATCTCCCAGTTGCTCTTTCCCAGGTTTGAAAGTTGTATTGTTATATTATATTGTACAGGAGTACATCTTTAGACTTTTATTATAATCTTGTTTTTTAATTTTAGTCATTGATTTTAATTTGGTAGGAGTAGAAATCCTTTTTTATTTTATTTTCTCTTTTAATTGACTGTTCTCTACACGATATGTTTGGGTTTTTCAGTTATCACATGGTGGAATACATGGGCATACAGGGATGACAAACCGCGCAGGTAGTATAATAATATGTTGTTTGTTATCTGCATGTGTCAATATTTGTTTTTCCAGTAGTAGTTTGCTGCAATTATGTGGTTCTACTCAGATATCTTCCCTGCTTCAGCAGAATTTGATAATTAGATTAGTGCTCCAGGTTCTGGGTTATCTCTTACAAACAACACAGGGGCTAGGATAACAAACTCTGCTGCCATTATGGTCGGGCCAGCAGGTGTAGCTGCAGGAGGCTTGGGGAGAACTGTTAGTATTGGTGGAGGCCAATCTGTATCAGGATCATCATCCCGTGCTGGAACTGGCGGCATTGGCATACAAGAGCCTGGTAGACCAATGAGCACCATCCCACAACAAGGTGTGCAACTGCTAACTTTCCAGTAATGAGGGAATAACTGGGAGCCTGAAGGACAATTGAGATGTTAGTCCACATGCACATTCCTGATCAGTACAATTGCTACATGGGGATAAATTTGTTGCAATGGTCATTTAAGATGATAAACTGATTGGATTTTTTTTAAAACTTGTTGATTGGTGGACAGAATATTTTGTAGAAGTTTGTTTTATACAAACACTTGTTCAGAGAGTAGAATTGTTGATCATGCAGGTCAGAGTGAAAAGAATACTGAAAAAGTTGAATCACAGTTTTGACAGAGTTCTTGTATTTCAAGATTGAACATAATTGTTGGTTGATTGTAACACACACACACACACTCTTGAGAAGAAGCTTGCTTTTGATCAGATAATTCTGATCATAAAAGGAGTTTAGAGGTATACGGTTTTAAAAAAATTACATCTTAGGTGTGCTTTACGGCGTACACCACCTTTTGTCTCAATTCACATTAGCATTAACTTGTGTCCTTTGTGCCACTTAGTGACTCATGCCAGCCATCGGTTAAGAGAATCGCCAACCAAAGGTTTTCTGACCTCCTTGCATAGGTGAGCTCGTTCGTGAGAATCTGAAAAATGAGCAATCAGATTTCTCTACCAGGAGATCTTTCCCAACTATAATGCACTCCAAGCAATCATTGCATACTACACACAAACACAACTACTGCAATCTACACCAGGGATCAATGAGAATTTTGTTCAAGATTTATCCCATTGTTTACCATGCCACTACTAAGAAAGTCGTTTTATTTTGAACTGACTTCATGTATAGATTAACAATATTATCAATAGGTACGTGTATCAAATATCTGTACTTTGTGCTCAGGTATCAAAATGCATTACTGACACAATGTGGAGCTTGCACCATCATGCAATCCCATCAAGGATAGCCAGATTTACTCCACAATAATATTAAAAAAAAACTGGAAAGTTCTAGTTTGCAACTTGATTGTGCTTCAGATGACTACTTGGAATGCAATTAAATGTCCTCTATAGTGATTGGGCTGCTGTCATATGGCCAAAGCACCAGAAATCAATAGGCAGTTTATAAGTCAACACTTAAACTCAATTCTCGATAGCTTGTGCCATCAACTGTCACATTTTCCTTCCTTCTCCTCTTTCACTCGCTGCTGCTTGTTTCCAACAATTGGAACATAATTATCAAACCCAAAAGAATGTGCAATTTCAATGAAATGAAGACTGCAAGGCAAGTAATCACTCTTCCTACAAGAAACACCTAAGGAATGTGGTTGACTATTAAGTTATCAGATCCTCTTCCTGGGAATCCTCTTCCCTTTTATCTTTCTTCTTCCTCTACTGTTGGTTCTGACAGAAATGAATGTTAGGGGATGTCTTTTGCCAGTCCTCTGTCTCCCATCATTCTTCTAATCCAATGTATAGCTTCCTCTTGTTCTAAGTGATTAGGTCTGTTGCAGATTGATGGTATCACGTCCTTGCTAGATTTGGCTTTTTAATCTACCTATCTATTTCATCTGATCTCAATATTCTTAATCCCGTCTTTTACATATGCATCCTTCGTTCTACCCGGTGAATGTTTGCTTGGGTGGCATTAAGTTGCTAAAACCTCACTGTTTTTCATGGTGGCTGTTTAAATCTCATTGCCATTTTTTACTTTTCATCCAACCCAAGGTTCTTATCTTCCTTTTTGTGCGGATGCTTGAATTCTCTAACCTGTGGGGTACTGATATCGCATGTCATAGTGGGCTCTTGTAGTTGCCTAATTATTGGGCCAGCTCACTTAACCCCCTTTGTGGAGCTATACATCCTCCCGGCAAGTCCTTCCTAATTTTTTAATTTGTTTTTGTGATTTGCACTAATCTAAATCAAATGGCAGCAAGGCACCTGGTGCTAAATGTTGACACATGCGAGTGTTTTATAATGTCCCGTTGGTGGTAATCATTCCCAATATAAAAGACTTTTAAAACATCCAGATCAATGATTAAGCACACTATCTCATATGGGGATAATTATCTTATATGCCAATCATCATATTCTAATTCAATTCAAGTTCCATGAATCAATTCCAGTCATTCTTTCCAAATATTTATGTAATTTGCATTACTTAAATAAAAATGTCAGATTATATTCTGAAAAGGTATGAAATACATTGGCCAGGTGTTAAACAAAAATTCATAGTCTGGTATAATTTTAAGCAGTTTGTTAGATGATGATACTATATTGGAATGATGATTGAGTCTTTGTATTGTGTGGCATCCCATGGTGCAACAAACGGCAAGTACTCTAAAGCAGGGTTTAGTAAAACCCATATTACTTTTTTATTTTAATAACATATTCACATTATGAAACATTTAATACCTATGTACCATTACATAGGTTTAAACTTTAATGATATCCATTGTGAAATAAAAAAAGCTGAAAGAGAAAAAATGTAGTCCCATGGAGTTTTCTCTGTTATGAGTGGATTTGCAATTTTGGGCAGAAATTTACAGCTCATGAGCTTTCCAGATGCAATCGATCAGGAGTGTTTCTGACGTGGCAGATGTCATAGCAAGCTGTTGTTGTTTTGATGCTCCACATAGTTGTAAGTGTGTATTGTATTCAACTCTCAGGAGGTGGTGTTCTGGGCTTTGGGGTTCGTGCCATTATTTGCCCAATCGAAGAAGCCATGGGGTATGCTAAAGAGTAAACACAAGATGGGAAGGATCATCACAAGTTTTTTCTCTAGGGTGTATATAGTAACAAGGTATTCACACTACTTTAGGCTAGTCAATCTAGGATTTTTGTTAATGATCAAACCTTGTAGTTATTATTAGCTGTATGGGATGCGTGATGACTTATTCGATTCACCATT
This sequence comes from Thuja plicata, assembly GCA_018584345.1. Lineage (NCBI taxonomy): Eukaryota > Viridiplantae > Streptophyta > Pinopsida > Cupressales > Cupressaceae > Thuja > Thuja plicata. Next base: position 9,334,579 of record MU224790.1, read on the forward strand.
CTTAGGTCTTACCGACATTAACTATACTTTTAGTGAGTTGCAGTTCACAGTCTCTTTACTTGAGATGTAAGACAGGAGAAGTGTCATTTCACTGGTTGATTGTCCTCATTATAGTATGTGTTCTGTGCCCATACGTAGGACCTTCTTGCCAATTCTGTCATTGGTAGGCCAATGGGCATTCTCTAGTGTCAAGTGTTGTCTATCTTAGGCTAGGAAGTTTGTGCAAAGGGCTGTGTATGTAAATTTGTATAATATGTTATCGGGAAGCCTCTCAGTTGGAAGAAGTTTTCCATGGTTAGCTTTGCATTTTTAAGAGTGTCTGTTGCCTTGCTTTTGAGAGCACATTTGCTGATCTCTTGTAAGAGCTGCATTAGTCTTTGGTGTCAAGATAATATCCATGGCATGCAAATGCCAGTGACTAAGATACTTTTTGGGACTAATTTAAGGGATGCAGTGGATGAATTCACAGATGACTAGGTAATGTCTTTAATATAATGCTTCTACCATCTCTGGGTGTTATTTTAAAGTGAAAACACAACTAATTTGGTGGGATTTCTGAGGCATGCTCTGGATTGCCCACATCAGTTAGGTTTAAGACACAACCGGTTTTAGCTAGAGTTGAGTGAAAGTTTACAACACTTACCTGTACAGCTTGTTATCCTTTGACCATTGTCACCAATTGTTAAGGTACCAGTCCTAAGAGGTGTATGCTCAAATCATAAGACACAAACTTTTCTAGCTATGGTACCAGTCCTAATAGGTGTATGCTCAATTCATAAGACACAAACTTTTCTAGCTATGGTTTCTCCTTGATTCTCAGGTTGAGTTTTAGTTTATCTTTCAGAGTGCAAGTATTCTTGGGAGAATGTATTTCATATATCTCTATAGAGCCATTTAGAGAATATCATTATTTGAACTTTGCAGGTGCTCTGAGTGTTCTATCTGCTGTTTGGAGATCCTAAGTAGGCAAGACCTATAACTTAGCATGAGGGGTAATTAGTGACAAATTATAGAGTTTTTCAAATGGACATGTTGTAGCTAAGCTTTGTGACCTCGTTCATTTCATGTTCCTTCTATCTCCAGGGATCCAGGGAGTCCTCCCTTGGTTTTGTAGAGTTAGAGGTGAGGAGGGTTGCTCTCATTAAGTGCCGAAACTGGCCAGCAACTTGATCATGGACCTTGTTTGATGCTTGGTTTGCCATTCCTTGGTAGTCAATATCATACAAGCTTTAAGGGTTGCAGGATTGGTTTGGAGTACCGGCACCTAGGACAAAGAGGGGGCTAGAGTGTTTGGACATTACCCCTTGTATGGTATTTAGAAGGGGTTCCTTTCATGGTCTAAATTTTCTTGGTTGCACCATTGAAGTGGTGTTATGCATGTTGGAGAGTATTTGGGAAAGTTAGAGAGAAGTAGCATCGCTGTATTGATATTTTGACAAACATTTGAAATGTAAGGACTTCATGAAGGCCTCAAGAAGGCAGTGATCCGATGTGAATCAGCAAGGAGATAGTGGCTCGAGGAGGTGACCCTCACTCATATTACGCTTTATTCCACATTGTTTTTTAATAGTACAAAGGTTGTATTTTGCATTTTTCATGCATGTTTGTTCTCTCAAATTGCTGTCATAAGCTTCCTTATGAACAATTGCAATTAATAACAAAGAAGAAGAAATTAGGATCAGTTCTATGCAGGTTTTGTATTATAATCATTGACTATATTGGAATATGAAAGACTTGTTTTTGATGAGTAGTAGTGGTTTATATACATTGTCCATGGATCAGTTGTGATCCACCTGGTCACCCTCGCGGCAAGTGTCAGGATACATGGGGAGAATGAGCAATGCAATATCTGCCTTGCACATACTACATGATTTTCAACTTGACCATTCTTATGATTTCACAGGGACTGCAATTGATCCTAGACCTTTGACATTCTTATGATTTTACAGGGACTGCAAATTGATCCTAGACCTTTGACATTTTTATGATTTACAGTTATCCAAATCCTAACAAGGCCAAGGAAATTCACTGAAGGAACTAACAAAAATAGTATACCTGATCCAAAATTATGGCATGATAATGAATTTATCACCAAATGAAGTGAAAGTGTATTAAACAATATAAAACACAGTTCATTCAATGGCCCAAGTGGCCCTGCGACAGGAGATATCAAAATGCTTTCAACTTGCATAGTATAAATAAATAATCACCAATCCTTCTCCAGCATAGAATTGAAAAGCCTCTACCATGTATAGGTGGGAGGAAAAGATGTTGTCTTGATTTCACATCATCTCTAACAAGTTGTTCAATTGAACTATAAGTCTTTGGTTTTACATCTACCTTCTCTTTCTACACATCATATCAAAAGTGCCTACTTTGGACATTGTACCCACATCAACAGCCTAAAAACTTGAATGTTTTACTTCACCTTTGCACTCTTTCTTTTGCTACCCTTACTACAAAGAAAGATAGTTATACTAACAAAGTAAGAGGTAGTAAAGTATGCAAGAGAGCAATGGTTATTACTCCAACAAACTTGCAACAGAAGTGCAAATTCATTGACTAACAAGCATCAAAATGAACCCCAACAAAATGCATCTTTCACATAAAATATCGAAGTGCAGTGGTTGTAGTCCAATCGGTTGGTTTTTCTCTCATTTCCAAACACAATTATTCTATTGCTACATATTGTAGGAATGAGACTTGTTTATGTATTTTGTTTTTCTCTTTCCTTTCCATTCCCTGAGGAGAGCATATAATTCTTTATAAACTCCATGGAATTATGGCCGTCCATGCCATTGCCAAGCTTGTACATGTGAAAAGTTTAAACAAATCTGATGTTAGATCAATGACCACATTATTATAGTATGTTGTAAGGTCCTTTCTCTGTATGTGCAAATCTGTCATTCTATTGTTGGGATGGCATGCTTTCATTCAACATTTTCTTGTCAAGTTCCTCTTTAAAAATTCAGAAGTACTTTACCTTTGAATTTTGTAATTCAGGGTTTAAAACAAAAATTCCCTCTTGACAGTTCTATGCCATTTTACTTGTCCACTCACACTATCATCTTGCTCTGCCATCTGACTTGTGGTGCCTTTTTAGCACTTAGTCAACTTGGCAACCCATTTTGAGTAAACTCTTTTGATGTACTACATTAAGTTGTCTGTAGATCCACCTCATTGCTGGGTCTACTTGTCTACCTCCATGGAACAATACATCAATTGGATCCTGAAAGTTTTGGTATGGATTTTGTTGTCTGCACATAAACCAAATGGCATCACAGTTCGACAAGTATAAAAGTGCATAGTTGTCTGTAGACCCACCTCATTGATGGGTCTACTTGTCTACCCCTATGGAATAATGCACCTATTGAACCCCGAAAGTTTTGGTCTGGATTTTGTGGTCTGCACATAAACTAAATGGCATCACAATTCCACAAGTATAAATGTGGATAGTATATATTTTAACATATGTATAATTGAAATGCCACAATTGATTATAACATTATGAAATAATCAAATCAGCCCAATTGAGTACATTCACTTAGTGCCAAACTAATAATGGATAGAGTGTTTTGTATAAAGGAAATTTATTTGTTATGCAACTATGAATGGAAGCTAATCCTTCAATTTATTTTGCAGCATCAACTCAAATGGTTTCTCTACTTGGAAATACATTTTCATCATCTGTGGGAGTGGGAAATAGTGGACAGTCCCTGATGGGGAACGGACATCAAAACTCAATGGGACTCGCAAATGATTTAAATTCAAATGATACTTCACCATATGACATTAGTGAATTTCCACAACTAACTTCTCGCCCCAATTCAAGTGGAGGACCACAAGGACAATTAGGTAGATTTTGATGTTTGTGTTGTTATAATATTTGCACTTTTACATGTTTTAACCATTATGGTGAAAATGTATGTGTAACTCTAACTATTGAAATGTATTGAGCAGCTTCAATAAGAAAGCAAGGTCTTGGTGTTAATTCTCTTGCTTCCCAAAACCAAGAATTCAGCATTCAAAATGAGGACTTCCCAGCATTACAAAGTTCAAAAGGTTTGTACTTTACCATTTTGAATTATCTTCTGTTTATTATTTTTCTCATTCAACTGAAAAGAAAGGTTTTTGTTTTACATTGATTGGTTATGAATGACCTAAAAATATGGGCACTCTTTGTCTTATGTTCCTTTGTATCAAAAGTTAAAACTTTCTTGTTTGTTGCACCTTTTTTCTCTGTTATTGTTGAAAAAATTATTTTTCTAATCTTTAAAAGATTTTTGCTCATTTGCACCTTCTTATAATTATGCCATCCATGATTAAAAATCATCCATGTTCTTTTTAGAGATCAATGCTACTTTGGCCTGCTGGCTTTTTGAAATTTGTGGAAACATGCATTTTATATCACATTGGCAAACACAAATATCACATTGTAGATTGTTTTTAAGGAGAGGAAGGCCAACATATCATTGTTAGTGCGAACATAAAGAGATCCGTCTTAAAAAATATATATTTTGGCAGGAATATACGCACATTTAGATTCACATTAAAATTATAAAATTCTAAGGGTGAAGGTTAAATGGATAGGCATAGTTCTTATCTTATGCTCGTGTCACTAAAGAAAGGGAGTCCATAAAGATCGAGAGTGCAGCAAGCTTTCTACTCATTTGTGTTGCATGAATGGCAAATATAACAAAGTGCATTTGGCAATGGCCAATTCAATGAAAAATGTTGAACTTGACGATGCAAAAACCTTTTAATTTCTCCTCCTTAGTTATGATACCTTCTAGTTCACCTATCATCAGAGTCTTGCAATCATTATGCATATGGCCACAGATTGTTTTAGGAGCTAGGGCCATTAATATTTTGAACCTAATGGTAGCTGAAAGAGATTGCTCATTTTAAAGAACATCTATGTGGTGGCAATGTGTGCAGTTTGATTCACATTAAACACAAACAATTCTCAAAGTTGAAGGTTAAGTGCATAACCAGAAAGTGTCTTACTCCTGTGTTACAACTGCTGATTGGTCTTTTTGACACTGAGTTGTTACAAGTGCAGTTTGATTTCTTTACTTAACCACTTCAGAAGGCTCTACAATGATTTGAATGGTCTGAGAAGTTCACTAACTTCTGCCAGAGGTCAAGGGTAAAGCTGGAGTTACCTGCAAGATATAAACTCAGAAGCTGACTTCTTTTGGACCTCTGTAACGTAACAGCTTCAGAAAGCTCACTCCTCATCCACAAGCATGGGCTAATCAGACCAATATTGAGCTTTTTGAGCTTGGATAGGAACTTTTAGATAGATTCAATATGGATGTGTTGGAAATAGTTTAAGTGTTTTGAGATATTATATTTTGTATTTCACTTTCATGGATTAAAGTGAGTCTTATTTAGCTGATTAAGTCTAATAAAGTGTATATATACATTAATGACTTAGTCTTATTTTCCAACTCATTTCTTGTAAGATTAGATTTTTAGTTGAATAGTATAAAAATAGGAGCAAGATGGAATAACATAATATACCAGAGCAACATGGTACATGTAAATTTCCATGCAGAGTATTGGACAAGTCTGCAGAGGTTTCCTTGAAAGTTTTTTAAATGTGCAATTTTCTGTCTTTGTTTTGTGCCTCTGCATTTTGAAGTTTCTACTGTTGTATGATTGATGCAATGTTAAGGAAAGAAATTTGATTTATTTAACATTAAGGGATTAGTCATCTTGTTGAAAACATTACAACCAAGCATCTACAGGAGGAACTGGAATTCAGGAAAGCAAAACGAAGGAAGCACAAGGAAAGTCTGCAGGTTGCTGCTCAGCCGGGTAAAGAGGGACCTTCTTTTGAAGGGGTTCTGCCTCTTCCCAGAAGGACTTCCTTTCTAGGTGCTCTTAAGGAGCTCAATGAAGATTGGAAGGAGATTAATCTCCTGTTTGTTTAATTTCCTGTGTTAGTTGGTTCTAAACTCTGGTTGTTTAGTTTCTGGTTCTTTTTCTGTTGTGTTTTGTAGTTTTGCTGGTTGAATTCACTTTTCTTGAATTCCTTTCAATCCGTCTTTAGACTTGATGTTTTTTTTTTGTTGCGTTCAGGCCCTTTCCCGATTGATCTAATCAGAACTTTACAACCAAGCATCTACCTATTGATGGGTGTTTTGTGACACTCACCAACACAAAATAAAATACCAAGTATTCTATCCTGTCTTGAACGAGGAAACCTCAAATGCTAAACAAATGTGAAATTGTGCGATCAAGTAAGGTAACCCCAAGGTTTACATTGCGAACTAGGTACTTTGAGTTGGATATACCTCAATGAAATGATGTGATCTTAGTGGAAATTCGATTAGGTGATGGAAGCGTAAGTGGAAATTCGACTAGGTGATGGAAACAAAAGTAGAAATTCGACTAGGTGATGGAAATGGAAGTGGAAATTTGACTAGGTGATGGAAATGCAAGTGGAAAATCGATCAAGTTATGGAATTTCAAGTGGAATTTTGATCAAGTCATCGAATTTCAAGTGGAATTTCGCCTCTAGACAAGAATTTATATTTTTTATTTGTAATTCACCTCCATCAAAGATATATATATATATATATATATATATATATATATATATATATTGATTGGANCAAATATATATATATATATATATATATATATATATATATATATATATTGATTGGAATTCATTTTTCAATCGAAGATTTGTTTTTCACTTTTTGGAATTTCCCTTGAACCTTTTCCTTTTTTTTGCGTTATAAAATTTTGAATTTTAAATCTCAATTTCTCTTTTGGGTGGATTTTCAACGTAGATGTGAATTCAAAGTGGAAATTTTTCTCAATCAAGGATTTCAAGGTGGAAACTTAATGTTCACAAGGATATTGAATTGTAAATTTGATCAAGTCTTGGAATGTGAAGGGGAAATTCGACTTGGACAAGGATTTTTATTATTTTTGAACAGAAACCTTGGATTTTCTTGCAAAAACATGGAACTCTAATTTTATCTAAGGTTTAGAATTTTCTTATTTTTCCTTTCAAGCTTTGAAATTTCTTCACTTTTCACTTTACATTTTTTCAAGTATTGAACTATCTTTTTTCCATATTGACATTTTACAAATTTCATACTTCAAACAAGGATTTTTCAAAACATCATCTCAACTTATGCAAAGACTGAGGGGAAACTTGACCTAGAGTTGGATTTTCTAAAGGAAATCCTCCTCAAATCCGGATTTCCTAAAGGCGATCCTCCTCAAATCCAGATTTTGCAATTGGGATTTAATCCTTGGAAAATTTCTGCAATCGAAATCTCAACCTAGGAATTCTTGACTAGACTCACACATTCCTTAATAGCCAGACCAAGAGACCCAAAATATGCTGCTAAGCTAAGGACACTAAGATAAAAACCGAAAAAGGTGGTCCTCATTTGCAATGGGGCATGTGTGTTTACAACACAATACTACCCATGCAGATCTTCCATCGTCATTGTGTGAACAAATTATTGGGAATAAAATAAGATTATAATGAAGAATCGTTATTTGCTGCACCAAATTGTTGATCTGCTGGTTCAGTTGCAGCATGCCAAATATTATGAAGCTAGATTTTAAATTTGGATACCACCAAGCAAGGGTCAAGGAAGAGGATGTGTGGAAGACAATTTCAAAACACAGAAGAGTCTTTTTAAGTGGTTGGTTCTTTTGTTTGGACATTTTAATGCACCAACCACCTTCATGCATCTCATGAACCAACCATTAACTGATTCTTGTATTACTGCTTATTTAGATGACATATTGGTGTTCAATAGGTCCCATGAGGAGCTTTTGTCTCATCTTGAAAAGGTATTTGAGATTTTGAGAGACTAAATTATTGTTGAATGGTAAGAAGTGAGTAGCTAAACATCTTTAGCATACCATGGTCACATGGTGGGTGATGGAGAGACAACGATGGATTTATCCAAGATTGAAGCAATAGGTAATTGATCAAAGGCCACTACCATGGGTGAGACCCAAAGTGTTGTAGTTGCAGTATAAAATCTTTGAAAATTTGTGAATAACTTTTTGTATATTGCTACCTTGCTTAATGAAGTCATGGATAATGGAAAGAAGTTTTATTGAGCATGACTTGCTTTACACAATTTTGAGCAACTATCGAGGTAGAGATGGATGCCAATGACTATACTATGAGTGCAATGCTGTTACGAGGAAGTATTGCATGTTATCATTCGGAAACGTTTAGGGTGCTTGGGTTAAACTACAAATCTGTGGCAAGGGACTTTATGCTTTGGTTTCTATGGTGCAAAAGTGGAAACATTATGTCATGAGGAAGGACACTATGGTACACATGGACCATAAGCTTATGTTACTTGGGGAAGCGTTTGTGGGATTTTTCCCAGCTGTTCCCATTTTGAGGACAAGACACCTAGGGGACTTTAACTTTGAATTCTAGAGGCAATTTGACTGACTTTCAAAATAACACAAATTTGGCTTAAGAATTTTGCTAATTCTTATATTATAAGGTTCTATAATTTAAAAGAGCACATGCTTAATCCATGTGTTCATATGAATATTTTAAATTTCCCTATTTTTATATAGCTGTCTCCTAACCGTCCCCAAAATTGGCAAAAAATTTTTCCATCCCGGAAACCCATTCCGTAATGTCACTGTCTCAGAAATTTGGGGTAACCTTGAACATAAGTCCTTGCAATATTTACAAACACAAAAATTGCAGCTGTGTAGACATTACAAACGCATGGGATTTCTTCAAGAATTCCATTTTGTTATTAAGTACAAGTATTATGTGATAAATAAGGTGGCTGATATGTTGTCTAGACCACCTTATGCTGTCTAGACCACCTTATTTATTTGTAGTAAATAGTTTGCTTAAGTTGGAGCCTTTTTTTTGTGAAGTGTATGTAGAAGATTTGAGCATGAAACATATATCATTCAGGTATAGTAGATTGTACTTGGGAGAAAGATGTAGAGTTTGAATCTCATCAAGACTACAACCTTTATAGGAAGGACTCTCTACAAAGCAGGTAAACTTGATGTGCCAATAATGTGTAAAATTGTGTTGATGCAGGAGGTGTGCATGTTGTGGATGAAATAAGACTAAGTAATCTCTAGCGATATGTTTTTGGCAATGTTTAAAAGTTGATGTTGCAAAGTTCCTTTGTAGTAGTTGTGTAGTGCAAGTAAGCCCAACAGTCAGAAGTCAGGGCTGTACCAATCATTGCTACTGCCTAAAAAGTCTTGGGAAAGCATCTCCATTGATTTTATTTGAGGTTTTTCTATAACTAAGTGAGACAATGTATTTATTTTTTGTAAATGTGGATTGTTAAGCAAGATGTATGTGCTAATTGCTTGCAAAAAGACAGTGGAAACATTTTGGTGTCTTGGAAAGCGTCATATCAGATGGACATTCGAGGGCCTGGTGCAAGTTTTGGTGGATGCTGTGGGAAATAATGGACATTAAACTCCAACAGTTCTTTTCCTTTCATTCTTAAATAGATGGACAAATAGAAGTTTTGAACCTAACATTGGTGCAACTATCAAGGGGCTACTCAAGAGGTATCTTGAGGTTTGGGATGAACATTTGGTGTATATTGAGCATTTGTAAAATAGGGCCATTCATTGTTTGTCGAACCTTTCACCTTTTGAGGGCTATCTTTGTTTTATGCACCAAGCTAACTTGATATTTGTTTTGGACAGGCAAGGGATTGAAAAATGGAAATTCTAAGCTTGATAGAGCTCACAGACAGATACACCTTTGGGCTTAGGAGATACTGAAGGAGTCTTAACTCAAGTATAAGAGATGTCATGGTTAGCATAGAACAAAGCATAAAGTTCATGTTGGTGACATGGCCTAGTTCGACCTTTGCAAAGAGAGTCAAGAAGGGCTTTCACAAAAGCTTAAACATATAGCAGTGAAACCCGGGTACCTCGAAGTACCCGTCCCTAGGATGTCCCCGCGCCGGGTTCTTGGAGTACTTGAGTGCCACCACCTCTGCCATTCCGCAACCATGCCACCGTCGGGACAGATACTTGGATTTCTATTTGAATTTTGATTTTTGAATGTTACTATTGGGTGTGTGCTAATGTTACTATGTTTAATGTTCAATGGTTTTGGTTCGTGTTGCAATTTTGTTACAAAAACATCATTTCATAACTAGCATTTCAAGTTCTATATGTAATATGTATAGTATGCAACACCCTCCATCCCCCACCTCCCCGCCCCCCGCCGCCGTCAGGACAGATACTTGAATTTCTATTTGTTTTGATTTTTGAATGTTACTATTGGGTGTGTACTATGTTACTATGTTTAATG
>MU224790.1:9344934-9362259 GCA_018584345.1 Thuja plicata
CCTCCCCGCCCCCCGCTGCCGTCGCCCTGCCGTCCCAAAATTGAGGCCCTTTGCCCCCCCCGTCCGAGAAATTCAGCCCGGCATCCCCCCGTCCCGACGCCCCCCCACGCCGGTGTTACACTGACATATAGGGCTCAGGCTGTTTTAGATCATTGAGTAGGGAGGAAAAGATGTTTTCTGTTTGAAATTGTTAAGTATACAAAAATATTTTTAGTGATCAATATTGACTAGTCACACTTGTTCAAGCTTCTATGCTGGATGTAGTTCTTACTTCTTTGGATGATTTACTCTAGCGAAAATGAATGAATTGGAGGAGGAAGTCATTATTAATAAGAAGGTGAGATATACCAGGCAAAAAGAACAAGAGACATGGATGATTGGTGGGAAAGGGCAGCTCTTGAACAAGGCCATGTCAATGTCTTGTGAAGATGTGGGAAAGAGTTACCAAAATTAATTGTGCTATTAGGCTCTTGGGGACCAGAAGCTTCTTCTATAGGGAGGCAAAATTGATTTAAAAGGATATGTTCCTACTTGTTCCGCAAGTTATCCTAGTTGTCGCACAAGTGATCTTAGTTGTTGTGCAAGACCCTTTGCTGCATGAGTGTCTCTATTGCTGCATAAGATGTTCTTTTGGCCGCACAAGCAGTCTTCTGTGTCAAAACGAATGTGTAGCGGGTTTGGGTTTATGAGTGGAGAAAAGCATCTATAAGCATCTTGGCAGTGATTCAGAACATCATCATGAGATTTGTGGATACAGATAACCATTTCATTGCCTGTAGTAGAGCAGCTTTGGTGTTGATGACATATTGAAGGTCATTTTATTGCAGCAAAGTGAGTTGAGTGTAGTTTTGACCCTTTTGGTGGTTTGTTTTCCTTAAAAGCTGCACATGTATGCTTCACCATGGAGCTGTGGTGGGTTATCTCTATTTAGTGGGCATTAATATCTTGGTTTTCTTTATTGGTGGTTGTTATGGCTGGAATAAAGCTGATTGGGTTTCCTACGAAGATGTTTGAATAGTTGGACAGCAATGCAAGGTTGTCCTTAGCAGTTTAGGGCAACTAGTTCATCTCCCATTGCTGAAATGTCAGAGAGGAATAGAAGGCAATTAAAGACTTAGTTTGTGGAGTACTCAATAATGATTGGGATGCTACTGTCACTTATAACTGTTGTGTCATATGTGTTTGTGGGTGTGCTTGTACCCTATTTTGTTGAGTGTAGAATTAGTGCTAACACAGAAACCCATTAATAATGTATCACTATTATTATCAGTCTAGTGATTTATGGATCAAGTGTCAACTTAAACCTAAACTTGAGCAATCTAGTATTTTATGGATCAAATGGCAACTTGAACTTGAGCATCGGGCCTTGCTATATTATGAGTTTCTATGTGATTTTCTAGGAGTTGTCCAAAGGGCTTGGTGATATTCTCAATGCAAGCTTTACAATTGTTAGGCATATCTGGAAATTCTTTTGATAGAGTAGGTCTGTCTTTGTGGGGAACTGGTGGAAATATCATTGCTTTATGACTGAGCATAATGACAATTTTTTGATAATGAAAGTCCCAATTAGGAGAAATCTCCATGCTGGTTATGCTAATATGCCTACATGCGATTGCTTATCTGCATACAAGTTGTAAATTTTCTTGTCCAGTTATTTTACTGAGGAAGAACAGTATCATCATGACAATGATTTCCACTTTGACTTCAAATAATACTTGCTTTTGATAGTCAACAATTGTATTATGCATATTCTTTTCTCTGCCCATTTAATACGATCTTTGCCACTGTAGTTCCATGCACTTAATTTCTTCTTAGAAGCTAGAGTAGGGTCGAGAACTATTGAAGCAATTAATATGATTGCCTTTGTGGAACAACTCTCTTATCTGTAGTAGGGAAACTAATATAGAATAGTGCTAAGCAAACCTACTATAAGGTGAATGACAATATCTATAAGAAGAAAAACAAAAGTGGAGGACAATAATCACTTTCAAGCAACAAGGCAAAACATGTAAATGTAAAAGCGAGCAATATTTTTATCTTAAGAGTAGCTTTCCCACAATTCCAACTGTAAGAAGATATGTAGAGATCTAAGACTGTAAGAGAAATTGGACTAGAATTGCATTTACTTAAGCAGAATCTAACTAGGGGTTGAAAAATTCTGGAGTCCCTTTCTCTTGACCCAATACCATATCTGTCACTGGAATAACATCCTTCATTTTTCATGTTATTGTTGGTGAACAATAACAGGGCCTCAAAAGTAGAAACAGGGACTGCATGGCTTGACTTGAAATTTTGAAAACCATAGTGTAATACTAGTTGTTCTTATGGTGGGTTGGAAATGTTGTTACTGTAGTTTTGTAGTGTCAAGTAAACCTTTGGTCATGTTATAACTAAAAATTTGTGTCTTGATCATTGGAAGTGCTAATAGCCTCAGGGAAGGGGCTGATGACATGGGTCTTGAACCATGTACCATTTGAAAATTTGATTTCGAAAACATGCTCGGTTAATATAGCAGGAAATGAATAAAATTACAGCTTTCAGCTTAAGCTCAACAATGAGAATTCAAAATAAAATACATGCCTTGTCCAATGATGACAGTTTACAATTGCTTTCCACCCAGAAGAACCTATTTCAGGAACTTGCTCGATACAAGGTCAAGTTCCATAGCAATAGTGGATGTGCCTTCACAAGGGAAGTCTTATGCATGTGAAACCTGTCACATTGGCCTTGCTGAGATCTGAAAAATTGCTTTACCTTTTAATCATGATCTGCAATGAGAAGTCAAATTCAAAAATATGCTTCTTCAAGTTACTAGTAAGAACTTATGTTTGTAATCTTGCATTTACTTCATAGACATCATCAAGCCTCCATGGTTGATGTTGAATAACTTGATAGATTTTGAATTGTAGACACATAGCTTCCACAGCTTGTATTGGTGTTCATTGCAGTTTCTGGATTTGACTGTGTTTTTCTTCCTCAACCTGAGAACTTCCCTCATGTCATTTTTTTTATTGATCTGACATCTTTGTTGCCTATTTGCAGCTGGTAATGTGGATTTTGCCATGGATTTACATCAAAAGGATCAACATCATGAAAATGCTTTGGCATTAATGCAGTCACACCATTACCCAGTAAGTGTTATTTGAAAATTTACTTTTCAGAATAGTAAAGGCATAATTTCAGGTGCATGCTTTTACATCTCTTCCTAGAAGGAAATGTTCTTTATTTTCGTTGAAGTTTTATCATGATTAGGAAATATTAAGATTTGATGTGCACTGTGTTACAGGTAGGAAGATCTGCTGGATTTTCTTTAGGAGGATCATATGCCACCCATCATCATCAGCAGCAGCAGCAACAACAAGAAGTTCGATCTAGCTTATCTAGCAGCAATGCAGGGGGTTCATTTGCAGGCTCTAACAATTCTGCAGATCTCATGCATTTGCATGGCTCAGATTTGTTTCCATCTTCTCACAATCTTTCAGCTTCTTACCACTCTCAGGTGAGTGCCATTTATTCATGGTCTTTGGCAATTGATCATTATTGATTTCAAGGAGTTACGGTATATTATTCTTATTGCATTGGGGGAGTTTAAATGGCATGGCATTGCTCATTTCAGGTTGTTCCGGGCCTAAGGTCTGGAGTACCAACACCAATAATCCCTGGCTTAGGGTCATATGATCATCCATTGCAGTATCATCATGGTCATTCTCAGTTTCGACACATGCTGTCTGTTAACCCCTCATCAAGAGAGCACCTGCTAAAATCAATGCATACACTTCCAGGAACTCCTGATGCTTTTGGATTATTGGGTCTGCTTAGTGTTATAAGGATGAGTGAGCCTGATTTAACAACATTAGCATTGGGGATAGATCTTACAACTCTAGGATTAAATTTAAATTCAAGGGATAACCTATACAGGACATTTGCCTCCCCTTGGGCTGATGGGCCTGCAAAAGGTGAGCCTGAGTATACATTGCCGCAGTGCTATTCTCAGCCAGTTCTTAGATTGCAGGTAAGAAAATTTGTATAATCTAATAAGAAACCATCATTCATTATGCTAGTCTTGTGTAGTTGAAAATTGAATTATGAAACTGAACATCTCTAATTGAATGTATACAGCCAGGATACTTCACCAAGTTCCGTCAAGAGACTCTTTTCTATATATTTTACAGGTAGACACAAGTATGGTCTTTGAGTTTCTCTGGTAACAATGCAAGATAATAGCTATTTTTTTTTAACTAAATTATTATTTTTTTGATATTTGCAGCATGCCAAATGATGCAGCTCAGTTACATGCTGCTAATGAGTTGTAAGCTATTTTCTGTCTTTCTCAATTTATAAAAGTCTTGTAGGGCAATATTTTTGGTAACTCAAATTTGCTATAAAGGGAAGCAACAGTTCGTGTTATTTAATGTTCCTAGAATTATTTACTGGAATGCATATTAGTAATAAAGGAGCTATTTGCTAATATTTAGGTATAGAAGGGGTTGGTTCTATCACAAAGAACTGCGAATGTGGTTAATGCATGTTCCAAACACGGAGCCTCTTGTCAAGACAGCTATGCATGAAAGGGGATCTTACTTGTATTTTGATCCCAATCAATGGGAGATTGGACAGAAGGTGAATAAAAATTATTCATAAATGATAGTTGCATTGTTTTTTGGGACTGCCTTTCCATCGTGATTTTGTTGTTTTGTGAAGCTGGCTGAATGAACAAAGATTAAAACTGTTAGGTTAATGATTCTTCTTGCAGGACAACTATGTTCTACACTATGACATGGTGGAGAAGAAACCTCAATTATCACATACAACTGAATTATAGCAAGCCTCTCATTTGCTCAAGATGTGGAGAAGAAACCCGCAATTGTCACAAACAGAGGAACTGTAGCGAGCCTTTCAATTACACAGGCTGTGGCATCCTGCCCTGTAATCATAGATTGTAGAGCAATTGTCTACCTTGTAACGTATAGTTGGTAATTACCAATTCTTTTGTATGCAAGCTATGGTATTCCCAAGGTGTGGGTATAACAAGTTGAAATAATTGCTGAAAAAATGTGTCTTGATCATTGTTTATTTCTGAGCAAAAGTATATGAGAGTTATCATCTAATGATTGGGCCTTATTTAATTTGATTTAATTGTCAGATTTATAAGGTCTTCTTGAAAATTTAATCAACGAGAGCCTATTGCATTTCCTGGCATATGCCTAAAGATTCTCAACAAGTTCCACAATTTCTCATCAATGAACTTCACACAAAGTGCATTGATATTTTTTTTGGATTATAGTAGATTAGTGACCGGACATTATCAGTCTTGTAAAAGGTAAATCATCTGCACAATTTCATGCTATTGAAGATGAAATCTTTACCATTCTTTAGGCGAGATGCATCATTAGAAATGGAATTTAATTGCGACGATTCCTCACATTCAACTTTTCCCCATTTTGGAGGTCTCCATCTTTAATACCGAATGATTTTTATTCCCCAAATATATGAGAGTATGTACCCAAACGGGTTGCTCCTCCATGAGGTTGAATTTATGGGTATTGAGAATCTTTAAAAAAAAGGTGGTTTAGTGTCTTAGTTGTTTAGAACTTTTGATGCTTAGTCTTAAATTTTTCTTAAACATTATATCGCAGGGACGTCGGATTTATAATGGATTTTAGATATATTAACATTAAGCATTAATACA
This sequence comes from Thuja plicata, assembly GCA_018584345.1. Lineage (NCBI taxonomy): Eukaryota > Viridiplantae > Streptophyta > Pinopsida > Cupressales > Cupressaceae > Thuja > Thuja plicata. The sequence continues at coordinate 9,350,624 of MU224790.1, forward strand.
GATTTGATGTAATGTTTTACAATGTACCAAGTATACAATCAGGGGACATCATCATTAGGACATGTCACATGGTTCATTATTAGTTAATTGGAATGATGCACCTATATCATCTTATGTGGGACTCGAATCAAGATTTAATTTTATGTTGTCATTACACGTTAATGGTACATAATAACAGAAAGGGTGTCTAATCTTTATGATGTTAACAGTTGGGGGTTCACCTATCCCAATATCTATTGACATGGTAGATGGTAAACGAGCTCAGAACATCCATTCACTTATTACGTCAGTATTTGCCTGGTAAGAGATGTATGCGTTTAAGGTGTACACTGCGTGAAAAATTATGGTGTATACTGTTTCGAGGTATGTGTGATGTGGGCTTCGACCCATATGGTTTAATATGGGTATAAGGTGTATCTACCTTTAGATTGTAAACTTATATACATTCCCTGCGATAAAATGTCAAGTTCTTTTACATAACATTTATGTGAGTTCAAGCCTTAAATAAGTGGTTGAAATTGGTGTCATTCATGCCTTTGGGTTTGACGAAGTAAAAAATATTTGGTGTTATGTGAACCAGTTTTGCTTTGGACGTTTGGAATATTGAGTATGGATTTTGCCAACATTGGAGATTTAAACTGCAATGTTTCAATGTAGTAATTTTTAATTTTAAGATCACCGTTTTCAATGTTATGTACGCTAACCTACCCTTTTGCCAGCACGTGCATATGTGCATGTGTATATGATGTGGGCTTCAAGCTACATTGTATAGTGTGGAGGAAGATGCATGTATCTCGAAATTGTAAACAATTCCTTTTTTGTTTGTTTGTTATAAAATGTTAATTTTGTACTTCAAATTTGATTCCAAGCCTGTAATAATTGGTTGAAATTGACAATTCATTTATGACTTTAGGTGGTACTCGAATTATTTTTGCTTTGGATGTCCAATACCTTGGATAGCTTTTTCCCAGCGTTGGTTTTTGAAACTACAGTAGCCAATATTGAAAGGATTTCAAATTTCACATTTAAAAAAAAAATGATAATGTTTTCTTCGCAAACCTATCTTGACACCGAATGAAAACTATTTTTTTTTTCTGTGTATATTATTTAGATGATTATTATGTAAGTTTGTGTAATACCCAACTTGCTGATGACGAAGAAACAATTTGGGTTAATGCAAATGAGAATGCCTACTTGCCATTTGCTAAAAAGGGCCATGTAGAGAATTTAAGAGTGCACTTGCCAACAATTACAAAATGAAACTACTGTTCAATGTCGATGCATCTTTGTGCATTCCCCGCCCACTCTCCCTTGATATTCATGTTTCTAAGATTGGGATGTCCTTGGAATGTGGGGATTTGGAGAGGAACGTTTCCAAGACACCCTCTAGTTTGGAGACTCAAATATGTCCTCGTGATGTTGAGGAAACTTAGAGAAGTCTCCTAACTCTCCCACACCTTCACACACCATTGTTAATGTTTAAGGCAATACTTGTTAGTTTTAATGAATCTAAGCTTAGTATATCAAAGTTTCGTTTGCAATTCTTATACTTGTCAAGTTTTGCCTCTAAACGTCTAACCACCTATTAGATCCATTCAAAAATTTTCATGGTTCCATACCTTTTCCTTGACTCAACAAATTTTACTAGGTCTCTGGCCTAAAACCTTGTGAGCTGTTATAAAATGAAGTTACTTTTCAATAACTTAAGTTGCTTATGTCATATCTTTTAAGTTGCTGTCGTAGGGGCCATGTTATTCCCTAAAGTATTTTCCTAGCGGGATTTTAAATATTTCCAAAGTTTTCATCCCCGAAAATACTTTACCCTTTTTTATGTGTCGTGCAACTCAATCTTGATCCAACGGTTGGCTTAATGTCTTGAAGCGAAGATGTAGTCGATTTAGCCATCGTGACATCTGTCCTCCAGATAACGTCATGGGTCCCAGGTAAAGAAAGGCAGTAAAGACACAACAGGTTTCAAAAGATCTGACGGTTAGTGTAATGATTTAAAGCCAAGATGATCGAGATTTATCAATCAAGCCATTGAGACTGTAGAATACGTGTCCTAGTGGGTCTGGGTGAGGTCAAAAGGGAAAAGTTAAAAGACAAGCAAGTTGCAGAAGATCTAACGGCCAGCTTAAAGGCTTAGTGATGAGATGCACACTATCTAACCTTTAAGCCATTAAGCCTGAATGACATGTGACACATGGTGGGCCCAACACAACAGTGAAGAAGAGATTAAAGTTAGACAACTTAAAGTTAATTTGACAGTAGGTGCGTTACCTCAAACACGAAGATGCAGTTCTTTAATCATCAAGGCATTACGCTCTTTTGACACGTGAAAAGCTGTCAGGTTTTGGGCCTGCCGGTGGTCGATTTCAAGTGATCAAGTCAGAAAAGATCCTGTGGTCTGCGTAATGCCTCAAAGCAAAGTTGATCGAAATCTAACCATCAAGGCATTACGACATCGCACCACGAGTCTCAGTGGGTCCAAATTAGCGACAAGGTAATTAAGGTAAAGTGTAGTCAAGTTGAATAAAATCTAATGACTAACGTATTGCCTTAAAGGGAAAGTGCTCGAGATCTACTCATTAAGGCATCACGCCTTAATGACGTGTGTCCTTGGCGGGCCAGGCTCAGGTTAGAGGGTAAAGTAAAGACAAATTAAGTGAGTTTTGATCGGATGAACAACGTGAAGCCTCAAAGAAAAGGTAATCGTGGTCTAGCTATTAAGGCATTGCGCTAGCATGACATGTGGAGGTTTAGGCCAGCCGAGCATACAAGATGGACATGACAAAGATGCCAGGTGGTGCATTGTCATAGACTCGTCGACCTAAGTGGGGTATGCTTCAGAGGTGCGCGAGTTGGCGAGATGGTGCCATGTGTCTACGCCAGGAGGAGAGATCTGCAGTGGTTGCGAGCTCATGGAGTAGAAAAGAATATTCGGCCAAGGGCCGTGAGTGAGCGAGGATCCGACAGGTGGCAGATGGTCACGAGGTCGCACAGTTCAAAGAAGGTTGGCGGTCTGGTGTGCGAGTGCGCGACTAACAATTGTGGCACAGTCGCCGCGGTCATGGCAGGTAGCAGGAAATGCTGGCGAGTGCGCGACTAACCGTTGGCAGTCAGTGTCGTGCACTCGCCCAGGTTAGTGGTGGTCAAAAAAATGTGCTTCGAGTGAGCAACAAGATGACACATGGCGGGATCAAATCATTTTGATGCCCAGGTAATTTAGAGAAATCAACAACCATGTTTTAAAAAGGAGAGATTGTTTAATCTCAACCATTCATTTTATTTTCGCGTCACCTGTATCAGTTATAGTTTAAATTTAAATATTTAAATCTTTCTCAAAAGGGTTTCATGGCAGTGGGCTGATATTTTGTCTCAGAGCCATAAATGTTGCAATCTGATCTTATGGGTCGGCTCTGCACAACTGTTGAAGACCAAAGGAATTGAGATCTGATATGTGGAGATGCATTTATGTCCAGACTTGACAGATAGAGTTTTATAATCAGAGGATAAGTGCGAACAGAACTGCTTGGTCATTTATGCATTTATGAGAGCTACTCTCAGTGTCATGCTTTTGAATTTCTTTCACCACAGGGTACTATTTTCACATCCAGTGAGCATGACTAATGTTTTCATATCAGATTTGCACAGATTGAAGAGAAGAGATAGGGTTTCAATTTGACATCATAATTGAGTGCTTGCATTAATTGGTTGTAAACCCTAACCCTAAATGGTCCGAAGGTTGTAGCATTCTTGTTCCTATAAAAGAATATTCAAGACCATTTAGAAAGGGTTGGAGAATTGGGAAAGTAGAAAGCATTAGGATTATATTTGTTTCCAGTCTAGGATATAGCGGATGTATTTTTAAATTGTATTAAGATAGGATTGAAAGTTCTTTGATCTTTTGCATATTGTCATATTATATATTTCCTTGTCATAGTGATTCAGGAACTAGTTTCATCATACTTAATTTAAGTTTTATCAGATTTAAGTCTCTCCTTTGTGTTATCTATTGAGTTGTAAGTTTTCTGGCTTACTGTATAAGTTCGGCTTATGCATGTGTGTATTCCATAAATCTTTGATCTTAGATCAAATTAATGCTTTGGATATTACATTGATTCTGCCCGGATATCTATTTGAGGATCTTGTAGTGTGTGGTTTGAGAGTTCTTATGTTTATGGCTTTGAATCTTTACCATTAAGGTGTTTCAGCTTCAGTATTGTATCTAGGATTTAGCCCAATGGATAAGGTACTGATCTAGAATTAGTATTTCTGTTGAGATACATATTTGAAATGGTTTGGCTATGTTCTGTCCCTAAATTTAAATCAAACTCATAAACAATTTTTTTACTTTTCAGTTGTTGTTCTTCTTACTCCACCTATGACAGTGGAGAGTCAATGAATGTTAGGTTGGCATTTAGTACTTACTTACCATTTATCTGTTGTTCAAATCCAGAAGAAGGTGTTGTAAAGAATTGAGTTTAGTCTGGATAGGTGTACCTGCCTTACTTTTGTAGAGCCAGAAGTGCAGAGGGTAGTCTTGACCCTATAGTTGGTCCAGTTATCTTACAGAGCTTTCATACTTGGAGCTAACCACTCCTAACATTAGTGTTAAGATATATTGGTTGCTTTTGTAGAGAAACAATTTTAAACACCAACAAGATGGCAACTTTGCTGGGGAGACCATTAAAGTCATAGTCATGGTTTTCAAAGAGATATTCCTCATAATTTTAAGAGTGAGTCTATTATGCTTGTCTATAATTGTATATTGTCTGAAAGTCATAGTTTTGAAAGTGATACAAATACTATCTCACATGTGGTGAGTGACGACTCTGAGTTCTTTGATTTGCACCAGTGTGCATGATTGAAGAAAGATTACAAAGAAGAGGTGGACTTGTAGTGAAGAGGCAATAGATGATAAGACTCCTGTGACTATGAGCATAGTCAAGAGAGGAATCAATATGAGACCCTATATTGGGGGTGTCTTGTAAGTTGTTGATTTAAAGAATTCCTCTGCAAAGAGGTGGCGGCTCTACCAAGTTTTGAAGGTGATTTAGAGGTGACTTCAAATCAAATAATTTTGTAGCAACTTCATCGTATTCCAGGTATTTTATTTTCATTGGATAAATTCTTTTGTTCCATGAAAATAAGTTATAAATTTTCCCTATGAAGTGGTTAGCACTAATTAAGAGGAAAGAGAGGCAGTTTGTAACTTGTCCTGCCTACTAAGATGTCACAACCAAATAGAGATAGGTTGTGTGGGGCTATAAATCTTGAAGGTATCCCTGGATACCCAAATCCTGTTCCATCAGGAATCAGGGATTGTCTGCCTAAGTTCACTGGCCTGGGTGAGCAGTCAGTTGAGGAACATACATACAAGTTTGCTGACTTAATAGATAGTCATAACATCACACATGAGGATGTACTGATGAGAATTTTTGATATATCTCTAGTGGAGGGTGCTAGGGATTGGTTCAAAGAGTAACCTCATGGCTCAATTGGGTCTATGGCTGCACTAGAAGATTGTTTTATTAAGCAATATGGTGACATAGAGGATAGTTTTTCTTCTGCTGCATCTAGATCTGAGGAGCCTATGTTAGATTCAAATGATGATGAGGGGTATCTTGAAGAGGACCAATGGTTGCAAGATCAAGTCATTTTGAGGATATAACAAAGGGGGATAAAAAGAGAGGTGGGAGAATCTGCACTTCTATTTTATAAAAGGTTCTCAGCTACAATGAGGAAGTTTGATATTCCTTTCTGTCCTCAGGAGGAAAATTGGGTTCGTGTGTTTATGACACTATGTTTCCCTGATTCAACTAATTGGTTAGCTTCCATCAGGAAAAATTATTTTGAATACACCAATAAGTGGATAAAGGATAACGAAGATCCTGAATCTGAACATATTGAACATAAGATAGATCAACACATCCAAAAGAATTGTATATTGTTTTTAAAGAAAAAAGTAGGAAGGATAAGGGACAAATCAACACTCTTGTTTTATAAAAGATTTTCTAAAGCATATAGTGAGCTTCCAGTAGAGGTTTACCTTCCAGAGTCTGCATATATTGAGTTATTTCTAGTACTTTGTGTGCCTAAATCAATCTTTTGGTCTGCATATCGTAGAGAAGAAGAGGTTAGGTATACTAGGAGGTGGATACAACCAATTCAAGAATCTGAACCTCGATATGTACTTGATGATAACTCTACTGATGTTGAACATAATTATACTGATGATGCTGACTCTGAAGCTAATATTGAAGATAGGGGACATCAAGATTTTGTAGATGACCTTATAGTTGACAGTGTTCCTACTGAAACTATAGTTTCTTCTTCTCCTCAGCATAATGATGCAGATGTCTCATCTCAGACTAAGGAGAACATATGCAAAGAACAAGAGGATCATTATGACGAAGAGGTAAGTTTCTTTGATAATTCCTTTGATGACAGTGACATCAATCCTGAAATTTCAAGCCAATTTGATAATGAAGATTCTAATTTTGAGGTTTCAAGTGAGCTTGTACCTAGTAGTGATGTTATTGAGAATGAGGAAAACCAAGATGATAGGGATGTGTCTAGTATGGATGCTATTTCTTGTGATCATGAAAGTAATGATCCTTCTCAATATGAAACAGAGGATGTGTGTAGGTAGCAGGATGATACTGATTTGATAAATGAAGATGCTGACTGTGATTGTATATCAAAGGTGAGTGTATATGATGACAGTGGTTCACTTCATAGTGAACAAATCTCAGAGTTGTTGTCTTATGAACATCTCAGATCTTCAGGGAAGGATAGCTTTGAATCCCTACACCCCACATACATTTAGTTTGACAAGGAATGTTTATCAGATGGTCAAAATTTTAATACTTATATTTCTGATTTTCCTTGTACTTCTGTCTTACTAGGCTATAACAAGATTGAATATGACCTTTCAGATGTTGAAAGTATCAATATATGTTCAGATTTAAAGAATCAAGAGATTCCTGATATGATGTTGAGTACTGACTGGGATAGTTGTGTTGATTATGATTCTTTTTTCAGATTCTAGATCATTCATTGAACCATTGCAAGGTGAACTTTCAGTTACTCAACATATGCTATTATATGATGAATGTGCTGATTTTTATTCTAATGAGCAAATGGTATCTGATAATGGATTAGATCAGACACATGGAAGAAAATGTTTCAGTTTGTTTCCAGAGCAGGGAGCATAAATTTTTGTCTATGATAGAGGCAAACTGGATCATAAATTTTGTGATGGTGTCAGGCCGTCAGGACTGATCTGACTTGCTCAGATCAGTAAATAAATGGAAAAGTTGAGTTCTTTTTCTGCTGCAAGTATGTACATATTTTACTTCTGCATTTTCCTATCTTAGGTTAGTTTCCTACTTTGTCTAGTGGTCTGCTTCTCCCAGAAATCATGAGTCCTTGCTGTGCCTGCAAGAGGCATACATCCCCAGACGGAGCCACTATTTGACCCATTCAAAATTTTTCATAGTTTCATACATTTTCCTTGCCTCTGCAAATTTTACTAGGTCTCTGGCCTAAAGCCCTAAGTCTTCTCTACAAAAATCTTGCTTAAACCCCAGAACCTCACGAACTGTTATAAAATGAAGTTAATTTTTAGTAACTTAAGTTGCTTACATCATGTCTTTAAGTTTTCGTCGAAGGCGCCATGTTATTCCCTAAAGTATTTTCCTAGCGGGATTTTAAATATTTCCTAAGTTTTCATCCCCAAAAATAATTTACCCTTTTTATGTGTCGTGCAACTCAATATTGATCCAACATTTGGCTTAATGACTTAAAGCGAAGATGCAGTTGATCTAGCCATCAAGCCATCAAGCCATCATGACATTTGTCCTCCAGATGACATCATGGGTCCCGGGTAAAGAAATGCAGTAAAGACACAACAAGTTTCAGAAGATCTGATGGTTAGCTTAATGACTTAAAGCTGAGATGATCGAGATCTATCAAGCCATTAAGCCTGTAGAACATGTGTCATAGTGGGTCCGACTGAGGTCAAAAGGAGAATGTTAAAAGGAAGGCAAGTTGCAGAAGATCTAATGATCAACTTAAAGGCTTAATGATGAGATGCACACGATCGAACCTTTAAGCCATTAATCCTGAATGACACGTAGCACATGGCGGGCCTAACATAGTGGTGAAGAAGAGATTAAAGTGAGACAACTTAAAGTTAAACCGACGGTAGGCGCGTTTCCTTAAACATGAAGATGCAGTTCTTTAATCATCAAGGCATTGGGCCCTTTTGACATGTGGAAAGCTGTCAAGTTTTGGGTCCGCCAGTGTTCGGTTATCAAGTGATCAAGTCAGAAAAGATCTTGTGGTCTGCATAATGCCTCAAAGCAAATTTGATCGAAATCTAACCATCAAGGCATTACGACATCATGCCACGTGTCTCAGTGGGTCCAGATCAGCGACAAGGTAATTAAGGTAAAGTGTAGTCAAGTTGAATAAAATCTAAAGAACGACGTATTGCCTCAAAGGGAAAGTGCTTGAGATATACTCATTAAGGCATCATGCCTTAATGATGCGTGTCGATGGTGGGCCAGGCTTAGGTTAGAGGGTAATGTAAAGATTGATCAAGTGGGTTTTGATCATATGAACAACGTGAAGCCTCAAAGAAAAGGTGATCGTGGTATAGCTATTAAGGCATTGCGCTAGCACAACATGTGGAGGTTTAGGCTAGTCAGGCATATAGGATGGACATGACAAAGATGCTAGGTGGCGAATTGTCGCAGACTCGCCGAGTTAAGTGGGATATGCTTTAGAGGTTTGTGAGTTAGATGGTGCCACGTGTCTAGGCCAAGAGGAGAGTTCTGAAGTGGTCACAAGCTCGTGAAGAAAAAAAATATTCGGCCAAGGGCCACGAGTGAGCGAGGATCCGATAGGTGGCATATGGTCGCAAGGTCACACAGTTCAAAGAAGGTTGGCGGTCTGGTGCGCGAATGCACGACTAGCAATTGTCGCGTAATCAACGTGGTCATGGTAGGTAGTAGGAAATGATGGCGAGTGCACGACTAACTGTTGGTGGTTAGTGTCGCACTAACGCAGGTTAGTGGTGGTCAAGAAAATGTGCTTCGAGTGAGCAACAAGATGACATGTGGCGGAATCAGATCTTTTTGATGCCCGAGTAATTTAAAGAAATCAACGACCATGTTTTAAAAAGGGGAGATTGTTTTAATATCAACCATTCATTTTGTTTTCGCGCCACTTGTAGCTGTTATAGTTTAAATTTAAATATTTAAATCTTTCTCAGAAGGGTTTCATGGCGGTCGACTGATATTATGTCTCAAAGCCATAAATGTTGCGATATGATCTTATGGGTTGACTCTGCACAACTGTTGAAGACCAAAGGAATTGAGATCTGATATGTGGAGATGCATTTATGTCCAAACTTGACAAATACAGTTTTATAATCAGAGGATAAGTGCGAACATAACTGCTTGGTCATTTCTGCATTTATGAGAGCTACTCTCAGTGTCATGCTTTTGAATTTCTTGCACCACAGGTTACTGTTTTCACATCCAACGAGCATGACTGATGTTTTCATATCAGATTTGCACAGATTGAAGAGAAGAGATAGGGTTTCAACTTGACATCATAATTGAATGCTTGCATTAATTGGTTGTAAACCCTAACCCTAAATGGTACGAAGCTTGTAGCATTCTTGTTCCTACAAAAGAATATTCAAGACCATTTAGAAAGGACTGGAGAATTGGGAAAGTAGAAAGCATTAGGCTTATATTTGTTTCCAGCCTAGGATATAGCGGATGTATTTTTAGATTGTATTAAGATAGGATTGAAAGTTCTTTGATCTTTTGCATATTTTCATATTGCATATTTCCTTGTCATACTGATTCAGGAACTAGTTTCATCATACATTAATATAAGTTCTATCAAATTTAAGTCTCTCCTTTGTGTTATCTATTGAGTTCTTATTTTTCTGGCTTACTGTATAAGTTCAACTTATGCATGTGTGTATTCCATAAGTCTTTGATCTTATATCAAATTAATGTTTTGGATATTACATTGATTCTGCCTAGATATCTATTTGAGGATCTTGTAGTGTGTAGTCTGAGAGCTCTTATGTTTATGGCTTTGAATCTTTACCATTAAGGTGTTTCAGCTTCAGTATTGCATCTAGGATTTAGCCCAGTGGATAAGGCACTGATCTAGAATTAGTATTTCTGTTGAGATACATATCTGAAATGGTTTTGCTATGTTCTGTCCCTAAATTTAAATCAAACTCATAACCAAATTATTTAATTTTCAATTGTTGCTCTTCTTATTCCACCAATGGTAGTGGAGAGTCAATGAATGCTAGGTTTGCATTTAGTACTTACCATTTTTCTGTTGTTCAAATCCAGAAGTAGAAGGTGTTGTAAAGAATTGAGTTTAATCTGGATAGGTGTACCCGCCTTGGTTTTGCAGAGCCAAAAGTGCAGAGGGCAGTCTTGACCCTATAGTTGGTCCAGTTATCGTACAAAGCTTTCATAATTGGAGCTAACCACTCCTAACATCAGTGTTAAGATATATTGGTTTCTTTTTGTAGCGTAACAATTGTAAACACCAACACCAACATTGTCAACGTTCAATGTAATTGTTGCTAGGTTTTTAATGTTTATTAATTTGAACTTTTACTTCGTATTGCAAAGTTTCATTGGCAATTAATATTTGTTCTTTACACATGTTTCTATTTATTATATCAAGTATTATATGTATTTGTGCCACTTCTCATTACTTCATTTTCCTTGTATCATTGTCCCCTCACATTCCCTAGACTTAGGCCTTTCATCTTTGAAATTCGTCCTTGGCCTCCCCAATAGGAAACTATGTGTGGAACTATGTGTACGCCTCTCTTTCCGATTCCCACAGCTTTCCAAAGGCGGGGGTTAGTAGCAAAGGTTCACAAATGAATGCGAATCAAGTATATAATAACTACTAAACGAATAATAGAAACGTGAGCAATAAAATGTACAAGCAAGAGAAAGAAAGACAAATAAATGCAAACCCCACGATGCTTGAAGCTTCTATTGTTTCTCTCTACTCCTTCCAAAATTCTGTTCTTGATGCTTAGTATTGGTGGGGCAACCTCTATGACTTGAGAAGCGTCGAGAATTTGATAATTAAAATGTGTGTGTGGTCACAAGATGGCTTGAATGCTAGAACCAAACTGACGGAGTAATGGCGCACAAGAGCTTGAAATCCTGGACCCTTCAAATGGTTATGAAGGGTTTATTATATAGGAATTAGTGATGATATCAACGGTTGAGATCAATCCCAGAGATGGGGAGATAAACGGTTGAGATCAAAAGGAACAGGAGAGGTCCTCAGTAGACTCCACCTCTTCATTTGGTAAAGAGGAGATAGAGTTTGGTTATCTGAAGAGCTAATTATGAGTTACCTTTTTGAACTAAAGAGGTGGGTGAAGTTACCCATGTGGACTGGAGAGATGGGTGGAGTAACCCATGTGATCTAATTGGAGTTATCTTTTTGAACTGAAGAGGTGGGTGAAGTTACCCATGTGGACTGGAGAGATGGGTGGAGTAACCCATGTGATCTAATTGGAGTTATCTCTTTGAAGATAAATGAATATTTAATTCATTTAT
>MU224790.1:9378206-9403053 GCA_018584345.1 Thuja plicata
TTAATCAATTAAAGCTATTTAATTAAATAAAATTAATTATTTAATTAATTTTGGGAATTTGATTAGATGATTTGGGGGAATGAATTTAGAGGAAAGTAGATGATTAATTAATGATTAAAACCATTAAGTAATAGATGAAAATTAGTGTTTTTAATGTAAAGTCGCAAGCCTGTCTATTTTTGGGTGTCTATATTTGCCCCTCTTTGATGTGATGTGACTTGTCACAATGTGTCAAAGATTCTTTGATTTTGCCCCAGCTTGCCCTGGCATTTAGTAGGTGTATTTATGCCCCCTCAACAAATTTGAGTGAAAAGTCGCGAGACGAGCATTTAATTTGTTGAAACTGTAAATTGTGGAACTGGGTATCTGACGGATCTGAAAAATAGTTTAGAATGCCCCTATAATTGACTCTTGAAGTTTTCGGGGACTGGGAAGAAATTTTGAGCTCCTGGGTGAAATTAGGGTTTTTTCAGAACCCCGATAAGTAGCTAAGAGAGCTCTTCATTTGTTACTTTGTGATTTTGAGCTCTGGATCATTGGTGAGTTTGTTTATTATTTTCTACTTCATTTTCTTCCTTCTTTCGAGCGATGGCGGGGCTTCAAAGTGTTGTACACATTTCTGATCGGATCCATTCATACCGTCATCCTCCTGGCTCTGGACGTCTGGTGAGTTGCCTCACTTTACCTGTTATTTATTACATTTTTTATTGCTTTAAAAATTTGTACTTTTTTAAATTTTTTTTGCCTTTGCCGCAATTGACTACGGTTTTGCCGCAATTGCGGATTAAATGCCACAATTGCTAGTTTTGTGCCACATCTGATAAAAGTGCCGCAATTGATTGCATAAAATACTGCAATTACTATTTGAGTGCTGCACTTGTAGTTTAGATGCCGCAATCGCATAAAAGTTCCATAGTTGACCATGTTTATTACAACAATTGACTTTTTGACACTATCTGCTTGATTTTTTTGTTAGTAATCTATCTTTTTTAGCTTCTGTTACGGTCCTCGATATCTGAAACTGATAATTTTCTATTTTTTATACTTTCTATGCAGTTCGTCAGGCGTATCTGGCGGTGTCGAGAGTTGAGGCCAGCAGGACTCGTGTACAGATTTTAGTTATCAGAGGATGAGAGGTTAGTCCTTCGTGACCTGGGGTTATATTGGATTTTCTATATGCCGGAGATCACGACCAACAGGGGTCTGATCTCAGCTCTTGTAGAGCAATGGCATTTTGAGACCTGTACTTTCTGGTTGCCCACTGGGGAGTGCACTGTGACTTTGGAGGATGTGTATCGCATCCTCCAACTTCCTATCCAGGGTGAGTTGGTGGAGTATTCCACGCACACTGGTATCCCTGATTTGACAGAGCTTACTGGACTACCCCGGGATCAGCTCAGGCTTGCCGGTGGTTATGACATTCTGTGGTCAAGGTTTGGATTAGGCCTCGATAGACTATCCACTTTGTTGGGTAGTTTGATTTGTGGTATCCTTTGTCCTAATTGGCGTCAACGTGGGTTTTCTGTGGGGTTCGGTAGTGTGCTTCAGAGTATGGTCCGAGACCATACTGTCTTTGCGTGGGGCCCGTGCATGTTGGCCTACATGCATTTCCATATGATGTATGTGGCTTACCTTGATGGTAAGTCACTCGGTTGTGGTGCCACATTATTACAGATTTGGGCATGGGAGCACATTGCTGTCTGCCGTCCTGTAGGTGCCTGTGCTCTCCCAGCTGATAGGCCATATGTATATATGTATGATGGCGCTATTGTCCCATATGGGCCATCTTTTTTACTGGCTTCAATAGCTTGACATGATTCCTTATTTTATTTGGAGACCTTATCGTGATTGTCCTATTTGGGATGGTGAGGACATCCATCTTCCTTTTTGTAAGCAGCACAGATACTTGATTGGTCGCGTTAGTGACCATGTACACATGATTGATTTCCATAACACCGACAGGGTGTTACGATAGTTCGGCGAGTAGCAGGATGTTTCCCATTTATTTGCCTCCAGATATCAGTCCGCACTGGAGAGGTCCTCAGTAAACTCCACCTCTTTATTTGGTAAAGAGGAGATAGAGTTTGGTTAACTGAAAAGCTAATTATGAGTTGCCTTTTTGAACTGAAGAGGCGGGTGAAATTACCCATGTGGATTGGAGAGATGGGTGGAGTAACCCATGTGATGTAATTGGAGTTATCTCTTTGAAGATAAATGAATATTTAATTCATTTATTTAATAATTGTTTTCAACATGTGAGATAATTGAATTCTTTTTTATTAAGAATTGCTTTATTTGATGAAACTAAATTAATTTAATTGGAAGAATTTAATTAGTAAGTTTAAATATTTGAATTTAAACTATAGGAAATTGAGTTTAATTAATTAATTTAATGATAATTAATCAATTAAAGCTATTTAATTAAACTCAATTTCCTATAGTTTAAATTTAAATATTTAAACTTATTAAATTCTTTCAATTAAATTAATTTAATTTCATCAAATAAAGCAATTCTTAATAAAAAAAAACTCAATTATCTCACATGTTGAAAACAATTATTAAATAAATGAACTAAATATTCATTTATCTTCAAAGAGATAATTCCAATTACATCACATGGGTCACAGACAGATGGAGTAATTGTCTTCACATGACTATTAATAAATTTTTTTTTTATATTAAAAAAAAGAAGTCTGAAACGCTGTTCTTGATGCTCAGTATTGGCGGGGCAGTGTCTATGACTTGAGAAGCGTCGAGAATTTGATAATTGAAATATGTGTGTGGTCGCAAGATGGCTTGAATGCTAGAACCAAATTGACGGAGTAATGGCGCACGAGAGCTTGAAATCCTGGACCCTTCAAATGGTTATGAAGGGTTTATTATATAGGAATTAGTGATGATATGAACGGTTGAGATCAATCCCAGAGATGGGGAGATAAACAGTTGAGATCAAAAGGAACATGAGAGGTCCTCACTAAACTCCACCTCTTTATTTGGTAAAGAGGAGATAGAGTTTGGTTAACTGAAGAGCTAATTATGAGTTGCCTTTTTGAACTGAAGAGGTGGGTGAAATTACCCATGTGGAGTGGAGAGATGGGTGGAGTAACCCATGTGATGTAATTGGAGTTATCTCTTTGAAGATAAATAAATATTTAATTCATTTATTTAATAATTGTTTACAACATTTGAGATAATTGAATTCTTTTTTATTAAGAATTGCTTTATTTGATGAAATTAAATTAATTTAATTGGAAGAATTTAATTAGTAAGTTTAAATATTTGAATTTAAACTATAGGAAATTGAGTTTAATTAATTAATTTAATGATAATTAATCAATTAAAGCTATTTAATTAAATAAAATTAATTATTTAATTAATTTTGGGAATTTGATTAGATGATTTGGGGGAATAAATTTAGAGGAAAGTAGATGATTAATTAATGATTAAAACCATTAATTAATAGATGAAAATTAGTGTTTTCAATGTAAAGTCGCAAGTCTGTCCATTTTTGGGTGTCTATATTTGCCCCTCTTTGATGCGATGTGACTTGTCACAGTGTGTCAAAGATTCTTTGATTTTGCCCCAGCTTGCCCCGACATTTAGTAGGTGTATTTATGCCCCCTCAACAAATTTGAGTGAAAAGTCGCGAGACGAGCGTTTAATTTGTTGAAACTGCAAATTGTGGAACTGGGTATTTGACGGATCTGAAAAATATTTTAGAATGCCCCTGTAATTGAATCTTGAAGTTTCTGGGGACCGGAAAGAAATTTTGAGCTCCTGGGTGAAATTAGGGTTTTTTTCGGAACCCCTATAAGTAGCTAAGAGAGCTCTTCATTTGTCACTTTGTGATTTTGAGCTCTGGATCATTGGTGAGTTTGTTTATTATTTTCTGCTTCATTTTCTTCCTTCTTTCAAGCGATGGCGGGGCTTCCAGGTGTCATACACATTTCTGATCGGGTCCGTTCATACTGTCGTCCTCCTGGCTCTGGACGTCCGGTGAGTTGCCTCACTTTTCCTGTTATTTATTACATTTTTTATTGCTTTGAAAATTTGTACTTTTTTGAATTTTTTTTGCCTTTGCCGCAATTGACTGCGGTTTTGCCGCAATTGCAGATTAAATGCCACAATTGCTAGTTCTGTGCCACATTTGATAAAAGTGCCACAGTTGATTGCATAAAATACCGCAATTGCTATTTGAGTGTCGCACTTGTAGTTTAGATGCCGCAATTGCATAAAAGTACCATAGTTGACCATGTTTATTACCGCAATTGACTTTTTGACACTGTCTGCTTGATTTTTTTGTCAGTAATCTATCTTTTTAAGCTTCTGTTACGGTCCTCAATATCTGAAACTGATAATTTTCTATTTTTTGTACTTTTTGTGTAGTTCATCGAGCGTATCTTTCAGTGTCGAGAGTCGAGGCCAGCAGGAATCGTGTACAGATTTTAGTTATCACAGGATGAGAGGTCAGTCCTTTGTGACCTAGGGTTATATTGGATCTGCTATATGCCAGAGATCACGACCAACAGGGGTCTGATCTTAGCTCTTGTAGAGAGATGACATTCTAAGACCTGTACTTTCTGGTTGCCCACTGGGGAGTGCACTGTGACTTTGGAGGATGTGTATCGCATCCTCCAACTTCCTATCCAGAGTGAGTTGGTGGAGTATTCCATGCACACTGGTATCCCTGCTTTGATAGAGCTTACTAGACTACGCCGGGATCAGCTCAGGCTTGCCGGTGGTTATGACATTCTGTGGTCGAGTTTCATATTAGGCCTCGATAGACTATCCACTTTGTTGGGTAGTTTGATTTATGGTATCCTTTGCCCGGATCGACGTCAGCATGGGTTTTCTGTGGGGTTTGGTAGTGTACTTCAGAGTATGGTCCGAGACCATACTATCTTTGCATGGGGCTCGTGCATGTTGGCCCACATACATTTCCATATGATGTATGTGGCTTACCTTGATGGTAAGTCACTCTGTTGTGGTGCCACATTATTACAGATTTGGGTGTGGGAGCACATTGCTGTCTGCCATCTTGTAGGTGCCCGTGCTCTCCCATTCGATAGGCCATATGTATATATGTATGATGGTGCTATTGTTCAGACCCATATGGGCCATCTTTCTTACTGGCGTCAGCAGCTTGACATGATTCCTTATTTTATTTGGAGACCTTACCGTGAATGTTCTATTTGGGATGGTGAGGACATCCATCTTCCTTTTTGTAGGCAACATAGATACTTGATTGGTCACGTTAGTGACCATGTCTACATGATTGATTTCCATAACACTGACAGGGTGTTACGACAGGTCGGCGAGCAGCAGTATGTTTCAGATTCCTATGCATATTTTGCTCGGAGGTCTAGAGACTTGCATGTTTGGGGTGTCTTAGTGTTATTGGATGCTGCGTGCACTGAGTTCTTAGGACTGCTTCCTGTAGCATGGACCTGGCGTTCTACTACTGTTGACCCAAGTTTGTCATTTTTGTGATTGGTTATGTACTTTTTTCTCTCTGATTTGTGCTTATATCTTGCTTGGATACTTGTATATATCTGCTCTGGTATTGATAGTTGACTTATCTTTTGCAGGCACTACTCCACAGTATGATGCCCATTGGTTGCAACATCATCCTATTGCCTTGACAGATGTGTCACGTCCTGTTCCCAGGACTATCATGCAGAGGGCTCGACGGGTACGTTACAGTAGGGGAGGCCGTGATGGAGCTAGAGGTGATGGCCAGGGAGGGAGGGATGGAGGTAGGGATGGTGGACGAGGGGGAGGTAGGAGGGACAGGGGGAGCGACAGAGGATGAGGGAGAGGTGATGATGGAGGGGATGATCCTGGTCCCAGGGGTGCTGGTGGTGGTGTTAGGGTTGGTGGCTGGAGTGGGGGATAGGCCAAAGTTGGGTTAGGTGCTATTTTGGAGGAGGAGGAGGCTGTAGAGGAGGCACCCCAGTTGGTGCGTAGAGTACGTAGGTAGACAACAACAGTTTTGGCTCCCCGGGAGGAGGATAGGGTTGTGATCGAGGAGGTGGATGTTGATCTTGCTAATGTAGATGTGGAGGCTCTTGACGAGCAGAGTGTAGAGACAGGATCCTCAGGTGAGAGTGGCAGTAGTAAGAGTAGCATTGGGGATAGCTCCAAGAGTGATGATGATTCAGTGGTGGTCAGGCAGAGGCGAGGTGAGGGGTTGGTTGGAGAGGCCGAGGAGGGAGATATGGATGTGGTGATGGGGGGATGGATGATGATCCATTGGAGGTTGAGCGACTCTCGCAGCAGGTGCAGGATTCACAAAGATGACTCACCTTAGCTGACACTTGTGCTACTATTTTGGAGGGCCGTGTGACAGATGTTGAGTCCAGAGAGCGATAGGCGCGGGCCGAGGTCCGCTCCTTTATTGATAGTGTTCAAGATGTTTCCCACAGGGATATTCTTGATAGATATTATAGATTTGGGTGAGAGGCTCAGCGAGAGATAGATTACTGGATACGACATTATGAGGGCATAGTTCCTTCTGTGTAGAGAGTGCCTAGATATACAGCCTCGCAGAGATCCAGCAGGGCTCAGCGGTCATAGAGTAGTGGTGTTTGAGCTCCTGAGTCCTCTCATAGGATAGATTCAGATATGCCTCCCCTCGTGCTCCTCCTGGCGAGGGTGGGGGTAGCTCTTGTTGATATTTGCTCCTTGTACCTTTTTTTATACACTGGGTCGTACCATTTTTGTATCTCGATACATTGATATATATATATATATATATATATATGATTCACCTGTTTGTTACCTTTTGTGTTCAGACTTGTGACTTTTTCATTTGTACTCAGATATTTTGATCTACATGAGCTGCAGCTATGCTTTAATATAATGTGCAATGGTTGTACTTTCTATATGTATGATTCTACATGATTAGTGATGAGATGTATATACAATATGTTTCTATTATGCAGATTTGTTTTATGGATGAGTTACTTTCCTATGATTTTGACATGTTATGCAAGATGGTGTAAATGAAATGTCTATTTATATGAGATGATGTATGGATGCATGTGATTTTATGATTTATCATGTATGTAACTACCATGCTTTTTTCTTTTTTTGATGCACTTAATGAATGAATGCAATCTACTATGCACAAAATATCTGAGTAATGCATGTGTTAGTTAGAGAGAAGTTAGTTTGGATAGATGTGCTCTGAGATTGATCTTATAGACTGGAATGATAGAAATGATGTTCTCTTATTTTGCATTTTTTTTTTGGATAGATATGATCGGATAGAAAGGATGAGTGTCTCAAGTTGCTGCCCTAGTTTTCCAATAATTGTCATCATTGCATCCTTTTTTATATTTTTTGATATTCTAGAAGAGCATTGAATGATCTAGATCACATACCACCTGGATACCGCCATGACCTCTTGATAGCAGAAGGAGTAGAGAGATTGAATAGAAAGAGACCCATAGTGTACCTAAATATTGACCATCTGGATTCAACTATGTTCCCTGTTTGAAAAGAAAGAGAGTGAAGAGCACCCAAATATTGACCATCTAGATGCTGCTTGTCCTCTGAATTAATCTAAAACAAAGAAACCAAGATAGAACTCCTATGCACCCAGAGTCCATCTGGATAACATTGTGAGCTCTTGATTTTCAAAAGGGAAAGCCAAGAAAACAAGATAGAACTCCTACGCCCCTAGAGTCCATCTGGATAGCATCGTGAGCTCTTGTTTGCAAACATAAAGGAAAAGACCATAGAAACCAAGATAGAACTCAAAATCAACTCAGAGTCCATCTGAATAGTGCTACGAGCTCTTGATTCTATAAAGCAAAAAAGCAAAATAAAAGAGAAGGAATGTCCAATTCTTTCCCAGGTTTAATCTCAGATCGTGGAACTGCGCAGCTACCAGATAAGTGACAGCACCTACCGCATTTATCCTAAATCATCATGGCCCTAAAATTGAAGTGAACATTCAATAGACAACAATCAAATAAAAATAAGTCATGATCTATCATAGCTACTCTCCTCACATGGTGGATCCTGGAGTAGCGTAAGAACATAACCCCAAAATATAGACTGACATCTGACCGACTTGACTGACCTAGTCAACATTTTTTGTGTGGTTCCTTGATGCAGTTGGATCTCTTGATTGGCTAAAATCTTTGGATAGGTTTGTTTGGCTTGATTCGATTGATCGTGTTGGCAGCTGATTAAGCTTTGTTAGATGGGGCAAATGCTTGTTCGCAAAGCTCATGATTGTGACAATATTGATTGATAGATTTTGATTTGTTCTGATCGTATTGGCAGCTGATCAAGCTGTGTCAGATGTGCCCAATGCTTGTTCACAAAGCTCATGATTGTGACAATTTGATTGATAGATTTTGATTTGATCAATTTGGCAGCTGATCAAGCTGTGTTAGATGGGCACAATGCTGATTTACAAAGCCGATGATTGTGACAATTGATTGACTGGGCGTGCTTGCCCCTTGCTTTTTTTGATAACCGAGTTGGTTTTATTGCTTTGGGATTTTTGCAATATTTTTGAATGTTTTTGATGAAGATTGATTTTCTCTTGATTTTTGATCTTTTTAGGATTTTTGATGAGTTTTCTTATTTTTAGGAGTTTTTGATGATATTTGGAATCGCCCCTAGTTTGATGGACCAATAAGTAACCATGGGTAAGTGCTTTGTGCTCATAGCAGATTGTGCTGTTGGATATAGCTTGGGATAGTTAGTCTTGCATTTTGAAGTGTGCTCAAGCTTTTGGAGCTCATTGATGGTGAAGCTAGATTTGAACACTTGGCACCTGTTTGCCAGGTTTTCACCAAGGTACCTACTCAATAGTGCTTGATTGCCAGGTTTTCACTGAGAGAGCGATTTTGTTTTCTCTTTAATTTTTTTTTTGTATTTTCTAGATATGTAGATAAATGCCTTGACCTTAGAGACCTTTAAGGGTAGAACCTCTTCAGGTGCATGCTGTTGATGTAGCTGGGGAGCTAATCTCCTTCTGGTGTTGGTAGTATGAATGCCCCACTCTGAGTAGAGTTGACAATAACAAAAGGTCCTAGCCAGTTAGGCTCAAAATTTTTGGGTTTGACTCACTCTGCTTGATTCTTCTGATTTTCCATGAGGACAAGGTCTCCTACTTCAAATGTTCGTGGCTTCACCTTTTTGTGATAGTTCCTTCTAAGGAAATTCTGATAGCCTTGTAAGTGGTTGAAAGCATGCTGCCTTCTTTCATCTAGTAATTCTAGCTCACTCAGCCGTGCCACTCTATAGTCTTCATCTAAAACCAGGTTCTTCAATGATATTCTCAGAGATGGGATTTCCACTTCGAGGGGTAATACCGCCTCTATTCCATAGAATAGGGAAAAAGGAGTTGCTCCTGTTGGTGTCCTCACACTAGTTCTGTATGCCCATAATGCGGGACTAAGATTTAGATGCCAGTCTTGCCCTATTTCATTTACCATTTTCTTCAGAATATTCAAGATTGCTTTGTTGGTAGCTTTGGCTTGGCCATTTCCTTGAGGGTAATAAAATGAGGAGAACCCTTGTTTGATACGAAACTGTTCACATAGGTCTTCAATATCCTTGTTCTAAAAAGGGGTACCATGATCTGTCAGGATCGTTTGTGGGATCCCATATTGACAGATGATATGGTTAAGTATGAACATTGCTATCTACTTCCAGTGATGTAAGTGAGGGGAATTGCTTCCACCCACTTTCTGAAGTACTCCGTTGCTACTATGATGTACTTATGTACGTTTGCTAAAGAAGGTGTTATCTTACGCACTAGGTCAAATCCCCACATTGAAAATGGCAATGGTGATGTGATGGGATTCAATTCCTAGGCTGGTGCATGGATGAGATCTCCATGAATTTGACACTATCTGCACCTTTGAACATGCTTGTGTGTATCTGTCTCTATTGTTGGCCAATAGTATCCCATGCGAATTATTTTTTTAGCTAAGCTGTTGCCACCCCGTGGGTTCCACATATTCCTTCATGTACCTTGTACAAAGCTTTCTGGGATTCTATGGAAGTGAGACAACGTAGTAATATTCCATCAAGACTTCGTTTGTATAGAGTAGTGGAGAGGAGGGTATACCTAGAGGCTTGGTAGATGAGGGATTTTCTCTGGTTCCTAGACAAGTTTGGGGGTAAGACATTGTTTTGGAGATAGCTATAGACATCTTGGTACCATGGGGATTTAGGACCAATAAGGACACATGCTGATTCTATGATAGATGCTTGATGTGATGGCACCAAGAGTTGTTCCACTAGAAACTGGAATTTGGTATCGTTACGTGGCATATCAATTAGTGATTCTATGGTAGCCATCGCATCTGCCGCTTTGTTTTGTGCTCTTGGGACTTTCTCAAAGAGAATATAATGAAACTTGGTGTGCAGTTGTTCCATTTGTGCTCTGTAAGATATGAGCTTCTCATCTTTGGTCATGTAATCATTGTTAACTTGGCTAATGACCAACTGCGAATCACCAAAGACTTTTAGGTTCTTGATTCTCCATTGAATGGCTATCTTTAGATCGATGACCAATGCTTCATATTCTACTATGTTGTTGGTGCATTGGAATTTAAGTCTGAAATACTTTGGAATTTTATCATGGTCTAGAGTGATAAGAACTATCCCTGCCCCTGCTCCATGGTTTGTACATGATCCATCAAAATAAAGTTTCCATATCTCGATCGCTGATTGTAGTGTCATGATAGATTTGTCAGGAAAATTAGAGATAATAGGTTGGTAGTCTTGAATCGGTGCCTCTGCTAGTTGATTGACAATCACTTGTCCTTTGATAGCCTTTCTATCTACATACTCAATGTCAAACTTGCTTAAGATCATTACCCATTTTTCCAGTCTTCCAGTGAGCGCTGCTTTACTTAATAGGTACTTGAGAGGATCAATATGTGAAACCAATATCATTTGATGACTTAACATGTAGTGTCTTAGCTTTTGGGAAGTGAACACAACTGCCAGGCATGACTTTTCTATCAGTGTGTAGTTTAGCTCATATCCAACCAACATTCGAATTAGATAGTAGACAACCCTCTCCTTTCCCGCATCATCATGTTGTGCCAAAAGGACCCCTAATGCTAATTTTGTTCCTGAGATGTATAGAAGAAATGGTCTACCTTGCACTGGTGGTACCAAGATAGGAGACTTTAGAAGGTAGTCTTTGAATATCTGAAATGCTTGTTCACATTGTTCTGTCCATATGAACTTGATGTCTTTATGCAATAGATGTTGGAATGGGTGGCACTTATCTGCCAGTTGAGCTATGAAGCATCTTATCAATTGGAGCCTTCCTTGTAACCCTCTTAGTTGTCTCAGGTTCGATGGTGGAGGTATGTCCAATATTGCCTTGACCTTTTCTAGATCCACTTCAATTCTTCTGTGTGATACTATGAACCCTAGTAATTTTCCCGCTGTGACACCGAATGCACACTTTTTTGGATTTAGTCAGACTTTGAATTCCTCCATTATATCAAAGATGGGTCCCAAAACTTGTAAATGATCCTTTTGAAGTATGGACTTTGCTAGTATGTCATCCACATAATCTTCCATTATCTTGTGTACGAGATGATGAAATATGGTTGTCATTGCCCTCTGATATGTTGCTCCAGCGTTCTTTAAACCAAATGGCATGACATTCCAATAATATGTTCCCCAAGGACATGTGAAAGCCATTTTGTGTTGGTCCTCTACCGCTATCCTTATTTGGTTGTAACCTAAAAAGGCATCCATAAGTGACAACATTTCATGCCCTGCAGTTAGGTCCACTATCATATCGATGTTTGGTCAAGGAAAGTCATCTTTGGGACATGCTATATTGAGATCCTCGAAGTCTGTGCAAATTTGTATTTGACCACTATGCTTTGTAATTGGTACTAGATTAGGTATCCAATCCACATGTGGTATAGGTCTGATGAATTTGGCATCCAGGAGCTTTTTCAGTTCTACCTTGACTAACAACACAATGTGAGGGTGCATCTTTCTTAGCTTCTATTTGACAAGTTTAGCGTTGGGTAACAATGGGAGATGATGTAATACTAACTCTGGATCCAACCCTAGCATATCTGAGTAGGACCATGCAAAATTGATCATTCTTTCTTTGAAGAAACTGATGAACTATTCTCTCTCCTCAGGGATGAGAGATTTTGCTAAGTAGATGTTCTTTGGGTTCTTGTCATCCCCCAAGTTGATTTCCTCTATCTCTTCGGCTAACAATGCTGACTTCTCCTCTATTAATTGAAGGAGTTCTCTCTTTCCATCTTCTAGCAGCTCTGTGAGGTTTTTGCCAGAAGATACATCTTCTTTTATCTTTTTACTATTTTGTTCTTTTTTTCTTTTGTGGACTGGAAAGAGGAGCTTCCTCCCCGAAGTATGCTGCTCTATCTAGGTTGATAGAGAATCCTACCTTGTGATCTCCTGACGGAATGCCTTCCCTTAGTCCCATGAAATGGGCTATTTCCTCATCATTTTCAAAGACATCAAGATCAGGTGGTCCTTGTTGATCCAACTCTATAAGTTCAGTGTGTACAAGACAGACACTTTCACTACTGTTTGGCTTTGGTTGACTAAATGAGACTGCAGATATGGTGCCTACGAAATTGGACTTTGAAGAGGATGCACCACTTGAGGTCTGATGAATGATATGTTTGTCTATACAGGGTTGTTTTGTAATGGTCAGTTGTTCAAACAGGTCTACTAGGTTTATGATAATATCGACTTGAGGGAAAAAGTAAGGGATTGATGGTTCAGAGTCATGGAGGGATCTCCACTCATACTCATTGGATTCAGTCTCAATGGAATGTTCGTGTGATGTCTCACTTCCTTGGGTATCATTGATTGCTAAGTGTAGGTTTACTTGGGATTTTTTGGATCCCTCTTTGGCAGGCAACAACTGTGCTAATATGGTGCTTATTAGGACATGCTCAGTGTTGTGCCCCCGGTGCATCTCTACTATTTGCTCGTGATTGAATTGAATGTCTTGAATCATAGGACTAGTGCTTTGTTGTCTATAGCCCAATCCTCTAGTGTTTCTTTGGGTTGGTGGGAGAGGCAATTCATATATGCCCTGTTGCCTTGCCCCCAGTCTGGTTGTACCATTGTACCCAAACCTTTGTATCATTGTGTAACCATTACCATAGTTTGCCAAAGGTAAGGGTGGTCTGAATATCTCAGGGGAGTCTCTTTATAACCAGGTATTGATGTCTTGCTCAAAAGGATTCTCTTTCGCTATGTCCCCCCATCGGACAAAGGTTGTGGGTGGACATCTAAAAAGAATTGGCTGCTGAGTTTCTATTGCAATGACAGGTAGTGGCATACCATGATTTCTGGGGCTTATAGGTATGTGCGTGATTGTGAAAGCCTCTTCATATCTATATTTACCACATCCTTTGTCCATGACGGATATCTTTCCTGCTTTCTCTGTGACATCTTTAAGATTTTTATTTGAAGGGGAGGAGATACTTGCATCCTGTTTAATGACTATCTTTCCCGCTGCTCGTGTGACATCTTTGGGATTTGAATCTGAGGAGGATGGGATGCTTGCATCTTGGTTCGATGGTACTTGGTTATCTGTGCTGATTTGGACCACATTACAATATTGGAAAGGATTGGGATCTCCCTCTATGATGATCTCCTCCCCTTGGTGAGGGAACTTGATGCATTAATGGTATGTTGATGGTACAGCTTGCATTTTGTGTATCCAAGGTCTCCCTAGTAACATGTTGTATCCCAATTCAAGATCTAAGATTTGGAAGGGAGTGTTTTTGACCACAGGTCCAATGCGAACATGCAGAATGATAATACCCTTAGAGGACTTTTCCTCTTCATCATAGGCTCTGATATTTATCCTCCTTGTGACATCAATGCTTGATTCAGAATAACCCGGTTGCTTGATTAACTTTAGAGTACAAATGTTTAAACCAGCTCCACCATCAACAAGGACCCTACGGACAACGCTTTTTTGGATTTGGAAAAGTAAGTGTAGAGGATCATTATGTAGGGGCTTATGCGGCGGTACATCACGTTCTGTGAATATGGCATGTTTGTTAGCTGCTATATGGTTGACCATCGTTTGGAAGCTTTTAGGTGTTATGTCCCTTGGGACAGCTGCATATTGAAGTGCTTGATCAAGTGCCAGTTTATGCTATGGAGATATGCGCAAGAGGTCAAACATGGATATTTGTGCCAGTGTGCGCTTTAGTTGGTCCACTATGCTTGTTTGTGGATCCAAGTTTGCTATAGGATTGGCTGATGTAGTAGCTAAGGATGGTACTCCTTGCAATATGACTCTAGCATGACATGTTGTTATAGTGCAATTGTTACCTTGGTCCTTGATAGTGATGGTGGCCACATGGTTATCTGAAGGATTTATGCAGTTTATGACATTGTCACTGTTGGCATATGTATAGTTAACTTTATTGGTTTGTCCACCAGAACCGGAGGCTTTTCCTTTGTTGTGATCATGGAAGGTATCATTGAAAATGGTGTGATCAGTTGTGCCTTTATTTTGAGTATTCATCACATTAATGATCCCTGTGTTAATCAGGTCCTGAATAGCATGCTTCAATTGGTAGCAGTTGGCTATTTTGTGCCCCTTGACCCGATGAAACTCACAGAAGTATTTGTCATTATACCACCTTGGTTTGTTTTTCTCTTGTTCAAAGTCTCTGATTTCTGGGAGAGTGATCGTATTTGATTGTATCAGCTTACGTAAAGTTGACTCTATTGGCTCTCCCAATGGTGTGAAATCTCGTTGTTGGAATTGAAACCGTGGTTTGCGTTGATTCTATTGATGACTATTTGACACAGCGGCCGCTTGTACAGGGGGAGGTTGGTTTTGGGTGTATGCTTGTTGAGTGGGCCCTATGGGGTTTTGGTTTTCCATAGGCATTCCTTGCAGTGACACCTTGGGTTGTGCTTAGTTGACCATATTTACATCAATGACACCATCGCTAGTGACATTTTTGTTCTTGTTCCACCATTTAGCTTTTTCCATTGCATTGTTATTTGTGTTCGTTTGTGTGGGATTTGCAAGGATAACTCTTTTGACCAAGTTCTTCTCACAACGAACTCCTCTTTCGATGATTTGTGTGAAGTTCAGAGCTAACTATAGCTCTGTTGTGAATGACATGTCTGGGATCAGATTGTCAACAAACATGACTATTAAGTCTTGTTCGGGCACATCATATGTTATACGGTTATTCACATCGGGTTCACCAAAGTAGTTGATGCTGTTGTAGAGAAGGAATGTCCAATTATCAGTTTCAGATATCGAGGACCATAACAGAAGCTAAAAAAGATAGATTACTAACAAAAAAATCAAGCAGACAATGTCAAAAAGTCAATTGCGGTAATAAACATGGTCAACTACGGTACTTTTATGCGATTGCGGCATCTAAACTACAAGTGTGACACTCAAATAGGAATTGCAGTATTTTATGCAATCAACTATGGCACTTTTATCAAATGCGGCATAGAACCAACAATTGTGGCATTTAATCCACAATTGTGGCAAAACTGCAGTCCATTGCAGCAAAGGCAATTTTTTTTCAAAAAAGTACAAATTTTCAAAGCAATAAAAAATGTAATAAATAATAGGCAAAGTGAGACAACTCACCGAACGTCTAGAGCCAGGAGGATGACGGTACTAACGGACCCAATCAGAAATGTGTATGACACCTGGAAGGCCCACCATCGCTTGAAAGAAGGAAGAAAATGAAGCAGAAAATAATAAACAAACTCACCAATGATCCAGAGCTCAAAATCACAAAGTGACAAATGAAGAGCTCTCTTAGCTACTTATAGGGGTTCCAAAAAAACCCTAATTTCACCCAGGAGCTCAAAATTTCTTCTCGGTCCCCGGAAACTTAAAGATTCAATTACAGGGGCATTGGATATAGCTTGCCCTGACATTTAGTAGGTGCAGTTTGTACGCCTCTCTTTCTGATTCCCACAACTTTCCAAAGGTGAGGGTTAGTAGCAAAGGTTCACAAATGAATGCGAACCGAGTATATAATAACTACTAAATGAATAATAGAAATGTGAGCAATAAAATGTACAAGCAAGAGAAAGGAAGACAAATAAATGCAAACTCCATGATGCTTGAAGCTTCTATTGTTTCTCTCTACTCCTTCCGAAACGTTGTTCTTGATGCTCAGTATTGGCAAGGCAACGTCTATGACTTGAGAAGCGTCGATAATTTGATAATTGAAATGTGTGTGTGGTTGCAAGATGGCTTGAATGCTAGAACCAAACTGACGGAGTAATGGCGCACGAGAGCTTGAAATCCTGGACCCTTCAAATGGTTATGAAGGGTTTATTATATAGGAATTAGTGATGATATGAATGGTTGAGATCAATCCCAGAGATGGGGAGATAAACGGTTGAGATCAAAAGGAACAGGAGAGGTCCTCAGTAGACTCCACCTCTTCATTTGGTAAAGAGGAGATAGAGTTTGGTTAACTGAAGAGATAATTATGAGTTACCTTTTTGAAATGAAGAGGTGGGTGAAGTTACCCATGTGGACTAGAGAGATGGGTGGAGTAACCCATGTGTTTAATTGGAGTTATCTTTTTGAACTGAAGAGGTGGGTGAAGTTACCCATGTGGACTGGAGATATGGGTGGAGTAACCCATGTGATCTAATTGGAGTTATCTCTTTGAAGATAAATGAATATTTAATTCATTTATTTAATAATTGTTTTCAACATGTGAGATAATTGAATTCTTTTTGATTTAGATTTGCTTTATTGAATGAAATTAAATTAATTTAATTGGAAGAATTTAATTAGTAAGTTTAAATATTTGAATTTAAACTATAGGAAATTGAATTTAATTAATTAATTAATGGTAATTAATCAATTAAGGTTAAATAATTAAATAAAATTAATTATTTAATTAATTTTGGGAATTTGATTAGATGATTTGGGGAATGAATTTAGAAGAAAGTAGATGATTAATTAATGATTAAAACCATTAATTAATAGATGAAAATTAGTGTTTTTAATGTAATGTCACAAGCCTGTCCATTTAAGGGTGTCTACACTATGATACACAACCTTAAGATTTTGTTAACATAAAGCACTTCCAATTATTAGAGAGCCGTGAGATAATCCCTAGTTGTGTAACTTATTGTTTGGTAACCTAGTCTTTGATATGTATTGTGAATCATTTCTAGAACATGGAAAAATTGTTGTTTTTCTTAGATTGTAGTGTTACTGGTTTAGCACTTGACTTTTCATAGATATAAACTCTACCATTAAATTTTTCATCATGCTACTTGTCGGTGCACCAAGCACAATAAATGTGGGTTTGTAATGTACCCTTCTCTAACCCACTAATTCATGATGCGTTATTATCCCTATTTGTCTTGGTCTTGTGAGTTCACTAGGACTTTACAGGGATCAGAGTGAGATTTCACTTAGGCAATTTTAGTTTCAGGCCAATCAGAGTTAATTCAATAGTATTTCTAGATACATATTATTTATAGTAAGTCATCAGGGCTCAATATTTTTTGCATTTCAATTGTGGAGTTGGAGCATTTCACTGAGATATTTGCAATGAGCTATCATACATGGTTTTCCAAGTCTGATTGGTTATTTATTTTAATGCCTGAAGATTAAATACATTATTAATAAAGTGACTATTAAATTAAAGTACTTATTAATATGTCACTTTATTAGTAAAATACCAATTTATTCTCTTAAGTGGGAAAGGATATTTTTAAAAGGGAATTAAAGATGAAGAGACAACCAGGGAAAATGAAATCACATGGCTATTCCTTAAAAGAACAAAGAGATGTTCATTTGGTAGGTATGGATATATGATTTGATTTTTGTTCTTTTGGAGAATTCAGAAGCTTAAGCTTTCAGCAAGTTTGAGGATGAAAACCCTCGAGCTTGGAGGCAATGGACGAAAACCTATTGTTGGTTGGAGATATCACGCAGGTGTCTCACTTCATGTTTCATATTCATATTTTTGGTATCCAACCTTGTCGTAAGTTCTGTAGCTACGATTGGATATTTGTTATTTCTTACTAAATATTTATTTACAATATTCATTTTTGACTCTATTTCAGGTGGGTGTTTTGTAATTTTGCTGGATAAATTGAAAAATTTATGTGTTAATATATGGGAATAATATCCTACGGGGCTATTAGAGTGATATCAGAGCTTGTTTTCTTGCTAGCATGTGATGTTTTAGGAGTCACACTTGTATGGAACTTGTATAGACTTTATCAAAATGTAAAATTTGTAAGGCCCTGTGTGTGATTCAGAAATATCTACTGAGGGGTTTAGTATTGTTTGTCTGAGATACATCACATTATGAATATTGCACTTAGAAAATTAAAGGGGAAATATAATGATTGAATGCTTTATATTGTGGTCTGAGCCTTAAAAGGGAACTTATAATATGTTCACAATAGTGATTCTCAGTATTGTGGTGAGGAAATTAACAATCCAGGAGCCTTGATAATATTTGAGTGCGACCGGTTTATTCTTTGGAATTCCCAAATGACTAGAGTCTGGTGGTTTAATATTTGAGGTAGCCGATTATTGCAAAGTATAATATTTGTTGCCGAAGATATATAGGAGGGCCTAACCTATATTATGGATGACTTCATCTAAGTTTGGTTGTTGTTTATCATTAATATTTGGTGTGGACTATATATTTCAGATTAATATTGGCCGCCTTTACTTCTTTCGTGGCTTCTGATTCCCTTATGGTTCAAAGAATATTTATGGTGATTGGCTTTGCTCCTCTTTCTGAAGTTGATTAATGAAATACCTATGTAATCATAGACTCCTCTTGGTGCTATATATTTCATGTGGGTAAATTTTTGAAGATAAACATTAGCTACAACTATAGTATTGGGAAAATGTTTGTAAATACTTCTATACCACACCATTATAAAAATTAAATCTTTTTCATGAATAATATCAAGATCATGAGTCAAATAACATATGTGATTTCTGAAGGTTGAGATTAAAATTGTTGCCGTAATATAATGTGTGGTGGCTGATTAAATATTTGCTGTGTTTTAATGTTTGGAGCGCCCAAAAGATCTCCATGAATAATCAATTGTTCATTCTGCATAGCTGCTGTGATCTGGGTTCATGTTTCATTGTTGAGTTTGTTGGGGTTGGCATGAATATATTATGATTTGAGCCGAAGTTTTGTGGGGTCGAAATTCCTCAATGTTTCAAATTTAATGCCATTTGTGCAAACAAAATCAAAGAGGATATAAACTCTTCAATTCATGGACACATCATATACAATTAATTAATTTGTGAAGGTTTTCTATGGTCACATTTATATTCTATTTGTTTGGTGAATAATATTACTTCAGGAAATACCCATGGTTGCAAATCGCTTATCTCTACAAAGAAGTATCTCTATAGGTTCTAACTGTTAGTTTGTTAGCTTGGAAAACTATCCCACCACTTGATAACAATAATTAATTAATTATTAATTATTTGTTTGATTCCCCTATGTGACAAATTACAATTAATTTTTTGATTGGTTGTTGGGTTTTAATTTATCTCAGTCATTGATTGAGAATTGATCTTGGCCGTTGGTTTAACAATGAGGGTAGTATAAAAGGGGGTATAGGGACATTTGGAGAATATATCACATAATCATGAAAAAAAGTGAAGAGCATTTGTAGTGTTAGAAAATGAGTTTGCAGTGATAGCAAATAGTCTTGCAGTGTTAGCAAGGGCGCAATGATAGCGTTGGAGATAGCAGTGGAGGAATATCAGCAGGAGGAGTTAGGAGATTGTCTGAGTTTTTCCAGTGAGAGGCAAGGAATTATGTATCTCTTAGTTTGGTAAAGATTAATATATATTTCTCATCTGCTATACTAGTTTTCCCTTCGGGGTTTTCCCAGGGATGATTTGTCCAAAAATATTGTGTTATTGTGTTGCATATTTCTTTCCGTATTTTTATTGGCGAAGTTGTAGTTGTGTTATTTTTTGATATAAGCTGTGAATTTATTTTTTGTAGTTAGATAATCTTTATAAGATAAGAGATTAATAATAAATGACTACAATATATTTTTCACATGGTATCAGAGCAGTGTTGAGGGTAGAAAAGGTTTACCCTAGGAAAAGGAAACAAATTTGAGTTTGACCTCTTTCGAGTTATTATTTCTTTTATTTCTTTGAGATGGCTTTAGTAGGTTTGAGAGATCAGGATAGGTTTGATGGTGCCTCAAATTTTGGTGTTTGGAAAGTTAGAATTTCTTTATTGCTGGAAGAGAATGGTATCAAGGAATATGTTACAGTACTATAGCTATACCTACATATCCAATACAACTTGCAACATACAAGAAGGATGATTCCAAGGTGAGGAGGATAATCCTTGATGGTGTCAAGGACCATATTGTTCCACATATAGCAGAGTTAGATACAATGAAGATGTGGAACATCATTATGAATCTGTACCAGAATGCTACCACCAATCGAAAGCTGATTCTCAGAGAAAAGTTGAAGAATACCCAGATGAACAAGGGAGAAGACATCACAAGTTACCTTAATAGACTTAGACTTGTCAAGGACGAGTTAGAAACTGTTGGAGATAGTCCAAGTGATGATGAGTTAGTCGGGATAGCCCTAAATGGGTTTACAAAGTAGTGGGATGTCTTTGTTAAAGTTCTCAGTGGATGAGACACCTTACTGAGTTGGGATCGACTATGGAGTGATTTCACTCAAGACGAGTTTAGACTAAGTCTTGTCAATGGAGCCAACAACAAGAGTCTAAAAAGTGAGGTGGAACAGGAAAATGTTGCCCTAGCGGGTAAGGGGAAAGAAAAGAAGGGGTCTAACAAAGGATCAAATTCACAAAGTAATAAGAAGAAGGACCTATCTAAAGTCAAGTGCTTTGGTTGTCATGTGTTTGGCCACTATGTCAGTGATTGACAGTAAAGGAAGGGTAAGAAGCAGGTGGCAGCTTCAGAAAGTGCAGATGAGCTCTCTAGTAATTGGAGGATGAGTTCACACTCATAGCTTGCATGATTAGCTCAACCTCATAGAGTGTTTGGTACATAGATAGTGGGACATCATTTCATATGATAGGAAATAGAGAGTACTTCTCCAGTTACAAGGAGGAGGACACTGGTATCCATATTTCGATGGGAAACTTGTCCAAGATCAACTTAGTTGGGAAAGGAACTGTTCAGTTTCAGAGGGATAATGGGAAGGTGATTCCCGTTCATGATGTGTTGCATGTGCCAGGATTATGTATGAATTTGGTTTCTATATTAGTCCTTCAAGATAAAGGGTATAATGTTCTCTTTAGAGGGATGCATGTTTTGATTAAGCATAAATATTGGAAATCACCAGTATCTATTGGAGTTAGGAGCAATCACCTTTATAGATTACAGTTTGATATTCCCTAAGGCACTTGTTAGTAGAAGTAATCCTAGAGATCTTGGAGAGCTATGGAATAGGAGGATGGGCCATATACATCATGGATCACTTAGATTTCTTCGTGAGATAGTGATAGGTGTTCCTGAGGTGAGCACAAAGCATGATGATGTGTGTAAGGGATGTGTGTTGGGGAAGTTTGCAAAAGCATCTTTTCCAAGGAGTGACTAGATCTGAGGGTGTTCTTGATCTAGTACATTCATATGTAGGTGGACCAATGTCAATGAAGTCTCTCAGAGGATATGGGTACTATGTTACTTTTATTGATTATTTCTCTAGGAAGACCTGGATATACTTCTTGAAGACCAAGGATGAGGTTTTTAGTCACTTCCAAGAGTTCAAGGCTCTTGTGGAGAACTTGACAGGAAGGAAGATAAAGGTTCTTTGGTCAAATAATAGAGGCGAGTACAAAGGAAATGAATTCTAGGAGTTCTATACTAGGGAAGGAATCAAGAGAGAGTGGACTGTTCCTTACAATATACAACATAATAGATTTGATGAGAGAAAGAACCGGTCCATATCAGAGGCAACAAGGGCTATGCTACATGACCAGGATATGCCCCACTACTTATGGGTAGAGACATGTAGTAAAATAGTGTACATAAAAAACAAGGTTCCACATAAGGTAATAGGGAAGCTGACACCAGAGGAAGCTTTCACACAGAAGAAGCTAGATGTCAGTCACTTCAGGATATTTTGAAGTTTGGCATATTGTCATATTCCAGGTCATACACATACCAAGTTAGATTAGACTACAAAGAGGGGGTACTTTGTTGGGTACACTAAAACCTCAAAGGCATATTAGATATTTATTCCAAGGACTAGAAGGATTATTTTCAGACGTGATGTTAAGTTCATGGAGGATAAGGCTTTCTGAAGGTCTAGAGATTTTCCAGCACAAGATCAGAGTAAATAGTCGACAGAAGCTCCAAGGGTAGCTCAACTGAGTCAAGGGAAACAAAGCTCAAGTATAATTACTAGTACAAGTGTAGGCTTAGGTGGTGAGAGTTCATAGGGTATGGAGAAATTGGTGCAGTAGGAAATGCATCAAGAAGATATGGAGGTTGATATTTCATCCTCTACAGCTGGCAGCTAGAGCAGTGAGGTTCAAAAAAGGGATACTCAGGAGTTTGTGGGAACTCCTAGGGAGAGTACACGATCAAGGAAACAACCAACCAAGTTTAATGACTATGTGGATTTAGTCTGTTAGTTGGTAGATAGTTATCCTTCCCATTATCAGGAAGCTGCACAACATCAGGTTTGGTGAGATGTGATGGTTAAGGAATATATCTCAATAATGTAGAACAATGTGTGGGAGGTAGTGCCTAGACCAACAGATAGGGAAGTGGTTGGATCATGATGGATCTACAAGATCAAGCATGGTATAGATGGTAGCATCAAGAAATACAAGGCAAGGTTCATGGAAAAGGGGTTCTCTCAGAAGGAGGGAATAGACTACGAGGAGACATTCACTCCTGTGGCCAAGTATACTTCTATTCGAGCTGTAATCTCATTTGCAACACAAATGAGATGACAGATCCATCAAATGGATGTCAAGACAACATTCTTAATGGTGCGTTGAAGGAGGAGACATACATAGATAAACTAGAAGGCTTTGTAGCACACAATAAGGAGACCCATGTGTGTAGATTGAAGAGAGCTTTGTATGGGATCAAATATGTTCGAGGTGAAGGTATCAAGTTGATATGATATACTAATGTAGATTGGAAAGGTAGTACAACGGACAAGAGAAGAACTTTAGGGTGTTGTTTCATTTTGGGATCGCGAGTTGTCTCTTGGTTCAACAAGAAGCAGAAGTTTTGCAGAAGCAGAATACATAGCAGCTAGCATGGCGACATGTGAAGCTATATGGCTTTGGAAGTTGCTAGTGGCCTTGTTTGGTTATAGAGTTGAAATTACTATGATACATTGTGACAACCAAAGTTCCATCAAGTTGTCTAAGAATCTAGTGTTTCATGATAGGTCTAAACATATAGACATCAGGTAGCACTTCATCAGTTATTGTGTACAATGGGGGGTTGTTCAATTACAATACATACCTATAGAGGAGCAGGTAGCAAAGATTCTGACAAAGGCATTGAGGAAGGCAAAATTCATCTTCATCAAAGATAAGTTGGGTGTTCTACAAAGCAACTTCCTCGCTAAGAGGGAGTGTTAGTTTGTTAGCTTAGACAACTGTCCCACCACTTGCTAACAATAATTAATTAATTATTAATTATTTGTTTGATTCCCCTAGGTGACAACTTGTAATTATTTTTTTGATTGGTTGTTGGGTTGTAATTTATCTCAGCCATTGATTGAGAATTGATCTTGGCTGTTGGTTTACCAATGAGGGTAGTATAAAAGGGGGTGTAGGGGAATTTGGAAAATATAACACATAATCATCAAAAAAGTGAAGAGCATTTGCAGTGTTAGCAAATGAGTTTGCAGTGATAGAAAATAGTCTTGCTGTGTTAGCAAGGGTGCAGTGATAGCATTGGGGATAGCAGTGGAGGAATATCAGTAGGAGGAGTTAGGAGATTGTCTGAGTTTTTCCAGTGAGAGGCAAGGAATTTTGTATCTCTTAATTTACTGAAGATTAATATATATTTCTCATTTGCAATACTAGTTTTCCCTTTGGGATTTTTCCAGGGATGATTTGTCCAAAAATATTGTGTTATTGTGTTGCATATTTCTTTTCATGTTTTTATTGGCGAAGTTGTAGTTGTGTTATTTTTTGATATAAGCTGTAAATTTATTTTTTTGTAGTTAAATAATCTTTATAAGATAGGAGATTAATAATCAGTGACTGCAATTTATTTTTCACACTAACATCCACTAGTATTGTACAATGCAGAATATATTAATATGTGGTAGACCAAAGAGGTGGGACACGACTCAAGAAGGAGAGATAAAATTGTAGACTATAAGCTGTGTGTTGGTGCTCAAATGAACAGATTAGATCTCCGATGGACTTTCCAATCCAATGCTAGGAAACCTAAGTGATTTGGCCAACTAACAAGTCACAACCAAGGTAAGGTTGGAACTTCTGCAATTTTAGCTCTGCAAAACCAAGGCTGGTAGGCCTATACCTTGACTTATCCTTCAAGTTACAAGGATTTTTATCGTAGATAAGTAACACTTCAACCTTCTCTCTCAAGTATGGCAAGGCACTTGAAAGAAATCTAATTGAAAGCAATTTATCATGAACTGTAAATTGAAATACTTTAAGTAATTGAAAGAATGTTTAGTAAATGTGCATGTAATTTGAAATGAACAGATAGATAGATATCAAAAAACTATAAACAATGAACTAAATAACTATAATCCAAATAAGCAAGAAAGACCAGTGCCTTAATCAACCATGGGCAATAGAGTCACTATCATTCCAATCTTATGTTCAAC
>MU224790.1:9439188-9453764 GCA_018584345.1 Thuja plicata
ACATGAATAGCCATGGATGCAAGAAGAAGAAGACAAGAAGAGAGAAGTTGCAATATCCAAGCTCAAGTGCTCAAATCCTCCTCCAAAATTGCTCTCCAAACCTGCAACATAACAATACTATAAAAACGTAATATGAAAATGAGAAGGAGAAGTCTCCTTTTAAAGGAAAGTGAATGATTGAGATTAAGAGGCAAAAATCAAAGGATATGATTAAGAGGCAAAAAGTCCGCCACTTAGGAGGATGTGAATAAAAAGAGATTTTTATTTAATTTATGTCATTTTTCATCAAATAAAGTGCTTTAAGTGGGGATTTTTATTTATTTAATTAAAAGAGGGATTTTCTTTATAATTAAATAAATTAGAAGAATTTTATTTAATTAAAGGGGGGAAATTGAATTTAATTAAATAAGAGAAATTTAATTAAAAGGGAAATTAAATCTTTTAATTAAATAAGAGGAATTTTATTTAATTAAAAAAAAAATTAAATATTTTAATTAGATAAAAATGATCAAACCTTAGGAAATATTGAAATAATTGAATAATTGAATTAATTACAATTTGATCAAGGAAATTGATTTGAATTGAAAATGTTGCAAAACTTTGATTCAAGAAATTTGATAAATTGATAAAATGATAAATGGGGCCCACAGTATAGGTGACCATTTTAGGGTGCATACAACAACAAATTAAAAGGTTTGGGGCTGGTTGAATTCAACCACGCCTGGAAAAATTATGATCCCCGTGGCAAGATTGCCACAACACGACCTCGGGCGTCCCCACCGCATGAAGAAGATATTGAAGATTTCTGGGTGGACTACCATGATAGTTTTGATCTCCGAGCCTGGCAACATACAAGGATGAGAAAAGGGCTCATGGAAGCGTTGGACCTTCAGACTTTCCCAAAGCGTTTCAAAGATGGCGGGCCGCTGGAGGATCCAACATACAAAGGATAGGGGCTGGATAAATTAGACCTCCCTCTAGTGGATTGGGCCACTCTGGAGGATTTGATGATTAAAGGGGTATGCCACCCCATACTAGAGGCAAGTCACAAATACTTTGTCTAAGTGTGCTCCAAGAGCACCCAAAAGAAAGCAGCGGTCATGAAGACCATTCCCTCTTCAGCTGGCGTCGAAACTTCTTTGTCCGCTGCAGCCACTGAAGCCAGTGCAAGTAAAGGGAAAGAAAAAGAGGGAGTCCAGATGCCCAAGGTGCCTCCTTAGATTCCCACCCTTTTGATGGCCCAGCTACATGATCAAATGGAGTTGGAAAAGCTAACCAGTCAGCAATTAAGTATGCAGGTAGCTGTTGGTCTCCCAATCACTCCAATGACATCTGATCGCCCAACAAGGTCCCTTTCATTAGCAGTGATGATGAGCAGAAAAAATTTCACTAAGGTGGAGTCTACTAGCATTCTAGATACCGAGGCTTCACTCACAAGAAAAAGGAAAACAACCATGACCCCTGTTCCAAGCGCCGCCCTTGGTATGCCCGAGAAGCCCCCAGTGGATGTAAGTTTAGATTCTCCCAAACTAGAAGACATTTTAGACTCCTCTCCACCACATGATGATTTTGATGAAACCTTCTCAATGGAGGAGATTCTGGAGATTTGATGGGGTGTCAGTCATGCAGTGGAGGAAATTGAGGCTCAGTATAAAGAAGAAGTCCCTGCAAAAAAGTAAATTCCCACAAAAGAGGATACATCAGAGCAAGAGGCTCAGGAAGAAACCCAAATGGAGATTGTGCAGGAAAGAGTACCGGTCCAAAGGACCACAAATTTTATAGGGCAGCCCACAAACAAGCAACCAATGGAAGGAGAACCCAGACCTAAGGGAACAACTGTACCTCCAACCATCACGCTCCAGGTGCCTTTGGAAATTTTGGGTGACCAAGTGCCCTAAAGCACTTTCGGTGAGGTAGTAACAGCAGCCACCTTGTTGAACTTTGGCCAGTGACCTCACCCACCTCCAGAAGATGTCCCAGAGGAGGAAAATATTGAAGTAGATAAGGCTAATAAGGCCTAGGAACAACAACAACAAATGGACCAAGAAGTCTCGGATGAAGAAATTGAAGAAGCTGCTGGCACCACCAGGGAAGACAAAGTCCCTAAAAATATAGAGACTGAGACCAAGGAAAAGATCCTGAGTGATTTTGTAGAGGATGCCAGTATGGCAGAAAACATCGAGGAGTCCGGGGAATAGGAAACAAGAAAAAAATAGGAAAAAAAAGAACCAAAATAGGAGCAAGGAGAAGAGCCTGAGGATAATGTACACTCTGAGAATGCACCATTGGATTCTAAGTGGGATCCTAATGAATAGGTATCGGTAGCAAGGCCATCCCAGCCACCCTAATGGCTGGTAGAATCTAAGAAAAGGAAAGCCCCGACGGCGGTCACAAGCACCCCACTCTTGTTGGCTGAGATGATGGCTAGGAATGCTGAAGTGAAGAAGCCCAAGAAGGCGTGGGTTGTCCATACTCTCCAAACCAACCCAGCAGGCAGTACCATTGCGGTCATTGCAACACCCCCAATAAACATAGATGTAATGGCTGTAAGGCCTAAAGAATATAGTATAATAGAGGTAAAATTAGGGAAGAGAGACAAGCAAGGTGAGTTAGACTTGCTAAAAGAGGCTACCGAGGAAATAGAAGCCCGGTACATAAAGAAGGACTAGAAGCTACAAGAGAAAAGAGAAATAAATTCCAATCTCCTCACACTTCTGACAGAATTAACACGACACTTAGCCAAAGTCCACCTCAGAACCCCCTCTTCCGGATTGCCACTTGCACAGGGCGATGTGGACTCCCCGCGCATGATGAAGAAGAAGGCGCAAGTAGTGGATGGGTGGGAAACTGAATAAATAATAGCAATGAGAGAATTTCTAGTGGTGTCCCTCCCAGACTTCTACAGGGTTGATCTCACCTTCAGCCATGCCAGAAGCTTTGCTCAGATATGGGAGCAAGACTTAGAAAAATATGAGAAGTGGAAAGCCGGGTTGGAAGAGATTCAAAACCTAGGTGAGGAGGTTGCCACAAAGTCTAGAATTTTGGGAGAAGAATAATATGATTCCCTCCAGGTCCAGTACTCTAGACTTGCCCTCAAAATTAAGGTTTGCAAGGAACTGGTTAAGACCTTAAAAGAGAAGCTGACAGTTGCTTGATATCCCTTGGGTTTATTCAAGGCATTTGTGGTTGGGGTATCAAAAGTTGATGCCTTCACCACCAGAACATGTACCTCGAAGGACTATGTCCGCAGCAAGTTCGATGACCAGATGGAGTCCTTGTATCCACCAGGAAAAGATTTTGATCAAGGAGGGCTGTCTAGATTGTCAAAGACCATGATTCGTTCACATGATGCCATCAAAATGCTGGATGAATTCTTGAGCGGGGCCAGAGAAGTTGAGGATGCATTGGAGGCTATTCATAGTCATTGGGATAACATCTGAAGTATAGATGAGGAGAGCATAAGCCAAGTGTTGGAAGCTTGGGAAAAATCTTAAAGTAATAAATTTTTCTGGATCCAGGAGAATGTAACCATCACCATGTTTTGTATTCTTTATTATTTTGGAACGCAAGTTCCTAGATCCTAGAGTTTTGGATACCATATTTTTGAATTCTTCACGTGACCCATGTCTCAGATTCCAAGGTCACTTGATCAATTTCAGGGTAGTTAATGAAGGTTTTCAGAAGATGGGTAACTATAGCAAGGCACGTTAGCTCGACAAGAAGTTTCTGACAGGTGGTCTTCCCAAGGTGCCGCTTCATGGATTCACCTGGCACATCAAAGATAGGATGCCACTTTCTTGTTTATGAGGCATGTAGCCTCGATCCCTAGGGGATCAAATTTCTTCTTTCTTCTCCCAGCTCTCTTCTCGAGGCTGATTCTTCCACTCTACCTTTCTTGTCTTATTCTTCTGACATGTTAGGCCTTTTCTGTCTCAAGGTCTTTGTAACATGGTGCAGGTAGTACCGGCCATCGAATAATATATTATATTGTAAAGTGTAAAATAAGTTAGGGTTAGGTTTAGGTTAGAGGATGTGTATAAATAATAAGTCCAACCTCATTCCAAGGGTTGGAAAAATTGATGATTTTGCAGTCCATAGTTAATAGCAATCTGGTTTTCTTATTTCTAAGTTGCAGAGCTCAATGCTCCATAGTTTTAAGCTTTCAGTAGTCAAATGCTCTCTAGGAGTTACCATTGCACCATGCACCAGTGCTTGCTGGAAAGATGTTAATTAAGAAGGATGGGTTCTCTCAATGATATTGTTGGCACTTTGTCTTCTGGGTTAATGGTATTTTATGCTGTTTTCTTCATGTCCTTTTCTCTGATGCTTAAAGTAGATTAACGACCTCCTTTCTTTTGCTATTGATGAAATATGAACTGATGGTTGTATATTTCTTCAGAATTTAGTGTAGTGTGTTAGAGCATTGTTGATGTTTTGAATGTTTAGCATAACTATAGGTAGATGAAATACTTCTAACTCTGCAATATCTTTTTAAGTTTATTTTCTAAGTAAAAGCACGCTTGGAGGAAATCTCACTTACCTGAATCCCTGGAGTGGATGAGTTGAAAATAACCAGCTATCCCCCTCAAACAAAATAGTCACATCTTGAAACTGAGCCCCACATTGTCAAAACCTGACTCTCATGTGCTTGGAGGCCTGGGGAATCTCATTTCCCTGGACAACCTTTACAGGTGAAGTTGGCCGGTACCTCGGTACTTGGTGGCAATTTACCTCTATTAGCGGACCCGGTCACAAAGTCCCGTCAACAGAAACTGGCGGTAGAAGGAGGGCATGAACTCATCCCCCTCTCAAGATTTAGATTTTACACCACCCAAGGGTTCTCCAAGCCATAGTTTTAGAAGTCAAGCCTTCAGTGGGATTGGGTCATTCTCCCTAGTGAGATTTGAAAGAGTCCTTAGATCAGCCCCCAATCTTGGAAGGTTTGTCAAACTTGAGCCCCCTGCTCGAAAGAAATAGACCCCAAAAATCAAGCCAGCCACCATTGTCTGGGGATCTAGCATACTAAAGAATACCCAAGCCTCCCAGATGACTCTGGAAATTAGTGTTTAACCTAGTCAAAATCCAACTTCCCCAATGGCTGCATATTTTAGAAATATCAGGTCTCCAATGGGAACTTTTTCAGGTGCAACCAATGATTTACCCCTGCACTCCAAAAATATTTGTCCCCACTATGAGCACTTAGGCTCATGAACTATAGAAGAGCATCTATAGGCATACAAAGATGCCATGAACCGACACCAGATCCAACATCAAGATCTTGTGACCTAGATGTTCCCTCTATCCCTGGGACATAATGAATTGAACTGGTACCTCAATCTTCCTGCCAAGTCCATTAACAGTTGGCAGGACATGGAAGACGCCTTCCTGGCTACCTTCTACATACATGTGGACCCAACGTGGTCCCACAGCTAGTTCATTTCTATCAAGAAGGAACCAAATGAACCCCTTGAAGCATTCAATCACCAGTTCCAATGTGCCTTGAAGCGATGCATGGGTCCCTTCATCCCATCTGTGAAAGTGACTATTCAGACCTATCTCAACACGATGGACCCCTTCATTGCCACTCTCCTTTGGAGAACTACCATCCTGGGTGACTGGGATACTTTAGAGAAAGTTTACAACCTAGCCTTAGAACTGTCTTGTGGCCTCAACAAATCACCAAGTGGGATTGGACAGAGTACACCATTCAACATGATCCCTATTGGAAATTCTTACACTGGGGGTTACAACCCCAATCTAGAAATGGGTTCCCCCATGATGGCCATGAATCCCCCACCACCGCCGATAGACCAACAGGCCCGGTACGTATATCCATCACAAATTTAGACAATACTAGGTCTAAAATATTTTCCCTGGAACTAGCCATAGCAGACACAACAACCACAGACACAACCATCCAGAGTGCCCTTCTTCTAGTCATCCGTAGCTAGAGGATTGCCACCCTCGACTCTGGAAAATACTGCTGCCTTCCTAGGGAACCAACAACAAAAACCATCATATTGTGACACAAACACTCAGTTAACGGCCGAGGTTGAATCCCTCTGGTGTATATTGTCCACCCTTACTGTGGACATGGGTCAACTAAAGGTGGGGTCTTACGCACCCCAAAACTCTAATTCCCAGAGAGGGAATATTTTCTCTAGCCAACAAAACAACCATGCTGGAGGGAGAAATTTTAACAACAGGCCTTGGCCCAACCAACACCAATGGAATAACAAAACATACACTAGAGGTCTGCCTCTGAACCAAAATGCCAATTAGAGCAGTGCTGGACCATCCCATTTGATGCCAGTCCCAGACTTCTAGCCCATGACCAATTGGTGTAGATTGCATGACACAAGCTCCCACAATGAGGTAAATTGTGCCACGCTGGAGAAGGTCATCATGATTTTCTAGCTAGATAGATAACAAGCGTCTGATCCTACTTCTCCAGAGCCTCTTGTGCAAGAGCCCACTCATGGTGTATTCACCTATGAGACCATCTTCTTTGGGACCGCCAGGGAAGACAAAGAAGAATACAAACTGTAGGGATTCTTTGATGAATCAATTCCAGCCTTTGAGGCCAATGCCTTCACCAACCCAAGGGCTCCTTACAACACTCAGATCCAGGCTAGTAAAGGACCAGTTTACATGCCAACACCTCCCAAGGATACTCCTCCCTAGGACAATACAACCTACTGGCCTGTCCCTCCAAAAGGTTCTAGCTCTAACCAAGCAAAAGACCCAGCCGAGGGAAGCCACCAATTCCCAGGAGGAATGTTTGACATCACGAAGGCATTAGAAAAAATCACCACCTCGATGACCTTGATGGAGGTTTTACTAAATTGTCTCGAGTAGAAGAAGTGTCTCTTGAAGCTCTTGGGAAACCTGGAAGCTGTCAGTCGACCACCCAAGACTGTCTCTTTTGAGAATGCTAATACGCTATGTTCCAGGGAAATACTGAAGATCCTCCCTTCTTGCTAGGCCTAAAAATACAAGGGAAAAACATACACAACTACCTAGTAGATTCTGGGGCTTTGAGAAACATCATGCCCCTATCCATATGTGAGAAGCCTAGATTCTGACCCACCCCATCTAATGGTACAGTAATCCAACTG
The DNA here is from genome assembly GCA_018584345.1 of Thuja plicata. Lineage (NCBI taxonomy): Eukaryota > Viridiplantae > Streptophyta > Pinopsida > Cupressales > Cupressaceae > Thuja > Thuja plicata. The sequence goes on from MU224790.1 coordinate 9,446,307, forward strand.
GATAAAACTACTATGAAAATGGTGGGTGAATTGAAGAATGTTTGGATATAGCTCATCTAGGACCCTAAGATAGCCAACATAATCGACATCCAAGTGGTGGACATCCCAGAGACTTATGGGATGTTATTAACTCAAAATTTGTCTAAGTCCCTGAATGGATACTTTTTTACCAACTTCTCCCACTTATGGCTCCCCTAGGAAGGAGAATCAAACAAGATCTGGGTTGAAAGTGAGCCCCAGATGAAACAGACCCTCACCAAAGTTGGGAGGGTTAACGAGGTCTTCTTCTCTAAGACTTCCCCTAGGGTGTACCAACCCCTTGAAATCTTAATGTTTGATTTCACCCCCAGGGAGGATCCCATAGTTCTATAGAGAACCCAGGACCTAAAAGAAAAATTGAGGGTTGAGCTTAACTCTTAGGGTGTCACAGTGACCCCTACTACACTCTTGTCTGGCACTTGGTGCTGGGTACATTACCAAAAATGCTCAAAGCTAGAGTGTGAGCCTTGTATTTCTATCGCTACTTGGCACATTGGCACCTTTCAGAACAAAGAGCATGCAACTGATTCCCCAGAGTCCAGTATTCCTACTGGAAGCACTTCTTTGATGCCATTTCTCTAGGGAACTCAACCCCAAGTCCCTCTAGAGGTAGACCTCACCCATGTACCATCAGCGCCAGAGGAAACTCCTCCAAAGCATCCCAAAAATAATCCAAAGGCCACTCCATCTTCCCAACCCCAGACAACAAATGATGATTTGTGGACCCTTAAGTTCGATGGGTCCCAATCCAAATAGGGCTACGGGGCCAGAGTAGAATTAATCAACCCATAGGGGAAATCCTTCCTCGTGTCCTACAGGATATAGTTCAACTGCACAAACAATGTCACAGAGTATGAGGCCTTGGTCCTTGGAATCCTATTTGCATTAAGGAAGGGAATCACTTGCCTCTGGGCCCTGGGTGATTCAGAATTGACTGTCAAATAAGTCTGGAGTCAATACATGTGTCATGATAAGAGGCTAGCTACATACTGCAAATGGGCATGGAGCCTTAATGAAGATTTTGATGCCTTTGGCATTGATCTTATTCCCTAGCAATAGAACTATGTCCTAGACACCCTTGCTATTTCTGCCAACACACTGGAGCCCATGGTTGACTCACAACTCTGGATATTTTCTGTTGAGATGATCCCCATCCCGTCCATTCCAAATAATGTCCCCCATTTTTAGGTTTTTGAGGATGATTAACATATCATGGCCTTCATGGCCAATGTTGGTGTCTTCAAGGACCAGATAGTGGAGGAAAGGGATTACAATGACACAGGACAAGGTGATGAAGATGATTGGATCATGGACCTACCAACCAATACCATCCTGAAGGGGATGGTCACACTTGAATGAATATTCAACTTGGACCCTCGGGGGTGGGAAAAGATATCATCCTCCTCTAAGGGAGGTAAATTTGAGAAAGTAAACATCAGCCAGCCTAGTGAAGATAAAATGATACACATTGGTACCTCCTGTTCCCTTGAGGAGAAGGAAAATATTCTTGTGGTTCTCCAAGAATACATAGATGTGATCACGTGGGGGTATGAAGACTTGAAAACATACGACACATCTATTATGACTCATACCATCCCACTCAAACATGATGCTAAGCCTTTTTGGCAAAAGAAATGACTTTCCAACCCATTGATCGAGCCTCTGATTCATTAGGAGGTGCAAAAAATGCTGTTAGCCTGGATAATCTTTCCAATCTGACATACTATGTGGGTTGCCAACCTGGTCCCTATGAGAAAGAAGAGCGGTGAAATTTGCCTTTGTATGGATTTCTAAAATTTGAATAGGGTCTCCAAGAAAGATAATCACCCTCTCCCTTCATTGGATGTGGTATTACAGATAGTGAATTGATCCCAAATGATGTCTTTCTTGGATGGGTACTCCGGCTATAACCAAGTTATGGTTAAGTACAAGGATAGAGACAAAACAATGTTCACCACCAAGTGGGGAATGCTCGCATATCAGAGGATGCCCTTTGGCTTGATTAATGCAGGGGCCACATTTTTGAAGGCCATGGACATTGTTTTTGAGGGCCTTGTGAACCAGTGCATAATCATCTACATGGATGATTTGACTGTCTTTTCCCAGGATAGGAATGACCATTCTGCCCACCTTGCCCAGATTTGTGAGAGATGTCGCCGGTACAGAATATCCCTCAACTCCAAGAAGTGCATATTTGGGGTCACCAAAGGGAAGTTGCTTAGGAATATTGTCTCTGAGGAGGGTCTCTCCATTGACCCCAAGAGATTTGAAGCACTACTAAACCTGCAAATTCCCGGTAGTAAGAAAGAGATGCAATCTTTCTTTAGAAAGATCAACTTTGTCCAGCGGTTCATCACTGGATTCGGCAAAATTGTGAAGCCACTCAACGAGATGATGAAGAAAGATACCAAAATTCAGTAGAGTCCTGAAGCAAAGTGGGTGTTCGCCCAGATTAAATAGACAACAACCAACGCACCAGTTCTAGCTAGTCCAGACTACTCCCTCCCTTTCTACATTTACTCCTTTGCTTGACCACATTCTGTCGTGACATTATTGACCCAAAAGGTCAAAGGGGAAGAATGAACAATAGATTTTATGAGCTCCCCCTTCAAGAATTCTGAAATCCATTATTTGTCATTGGAGAAGCAGGCCTTTGCTCTTGTTCACACCGTGAAGAAATTATGGCATTACATTCTCCGGAGCAAGGTGCATGCTATCATCCTAGACCAGGCTGTAAAATATCTGCTGATGTAGAGTGAATTGGGTGAAAGATGGGGTAAATGGATGACCATCATCCAGGAATATGATTTAGAAATGCAACCCATGAAGATAGTCTGAGGTCAGGGACTAAGCATAGCGATGGCACAAGAGACTCCCCACATCGAATGTCAAACATACACAGTGGAGTCTATCACTTGAGACCCATGGTACACAAATTTGGTGTACTTGTTAAATAACAAATGTCCAGAGGGGTTGCCTCCCAATAGACATTGCACCCTACAGCTGAAAAGCATGCACTTCATGATAAAAACTCCATACTTTTCTGCAAGAATTATGAGGGAGTGTACCTTCGGTGCATCGATAGGGTCCAAGCTGCAAAAATAATTAAAGAATTCTATGGGCAGTTTGGGACCGGGCATGGCACAGCCGATGCCATTGCCCATCAGATCCTTCAGTCTAGATATTATTGGCCTTGTTTATTTAAAGATGTCTACACTCACGTTCGCAAGTGCTATACTTTCTAAACTGTGACACATCGTGAGCATAACCCAACTATGCCTTTGTAGCCAATTTTTGAGGCTAGACCTTTTGCCCAATGGGCATTTGAATTTATCTGGGAAATAAAACCCAACTCATCTGCCAACCACCAATACATCCTAACTACAACCGATTACTACACCCAGTAGTCTGAAGCCATACCTTGAAAAATAATATGACAGACGTAGTTATCAAATTCATGGAAGAAAACATCATCACAAGCTTCAGAATGCCCTTCGCTATAGTATGTGACAATGGTATAACATTTTCTTCAGCACAACTACTTGAGTGGACCTATGACTAAAAGATCACTCTAAAGTTCTCCAACAACTATTACCCCTAGGGGAATGGTGTTGCTGAATCAACTAACAAAAATTTGCTTGAAGTGATCAAACACATGTTAGAACAGAATCCCTGTGATTGACACCAAAAGCTGAGATTCGTCCTCTGGGTGGATCATATTTGAATTAAGGCTTCCCTGGGAACATCCCCATTCCATCTGGTTTACAACCAGAACCCAATCTTCCCCATTAACTTACAGATCCCAGTTTTATAGTGCATGCAAGAATTAAGCAACTGGGACAACATCATAGAGGTTCGGCTCTTGAATCTGGTGTGAATGAAGGAACAAAGAGATGTAGCCCTAGAACATTTTGCGCATCACCAAGGAGTGGTAAAATGATGGTTTGAATGAAGAGCCCAGTATAAGGCCTTTCAAATTTTGGACTTGGTCCTTTTGTGGGATAAAGCCTGGGAAAAGAAAGGAAAACACACCAAATTCCAACGGCTCTGGCTCGGACCATACTTAATCTCAAAAATATGCGGGGAAAATACCTATCACCTTAGTTGTAATGCCCCGCTAGGGAACCCAGGAGAACTTAACCTAAACACGACACTAAGTTCATGGAATAATTTTTTTTTTTAATGTTTACAAACAATATTAATAGCAATGCGGAAGCAACACAATGAAGTACATGGCGTACATGAAATACAACTCATACATGATTAAAATTCCTCGAGGGTTCCTTGACGTAGAATTACTTAAACAACTAATCTACAAAAATAAATATAAGAACTAACATAGAGGTTACATAATCTGAAACCAATAACATACATCTCATAATAAAGATTACATATACAACTGATACCATAAGGTATACTACCTAATCAACATCCACTGCACAAGTCGCAAGGTATGTAGTAATACATAATGAACAATACAATGCATCCTCCAAGGATGATAACCAATATAAACATATGGTATAAATACACAACTCAAATCACTGTGCAAGTCTCCAAAAGACTATGAAGATGAAACTGCAACAAGGAACATCCAAGCATGAAGAAGAATCTGTCAGAATCTCAATGGTAATAAGAATCACTACCACCCGACCACGTGGAACCAAAGGTCCACTCCCACCGTGCTGAGGAGATAGTAACAGGCCCATCACACGGGGTATACAACAAGAATACAAAATAGGGTACATGACCTCATACTTCAATGCAAAGGAAGATCCTAGAACCACTCTAATCCAAAACAAGGAATACTAAATAGCACCAGAAGTAACTGACAAACGTAGGATAACCTAAGCTGTATATAGGGAAGTGTCATCACATAAGTCCCACCTTGAAGGTAACCCTAGTAGTACCTCTTGACCCTGGCCTCCAAGTGTTACTATGTGGCTCAGTGATCCTTTTGTGAAGACAAGGATCCCATCTTCCATTCTATCATGCGACAGCATTCAAGACATGGGTAGAGACTTAGACATCTTATTAATTCATTTTAAACCCCTTTAATGTATCATAAATTTCCACTTATTAAGTAACTTGCCAATGGGTTTACCTAGTAACCGCTTAGGGTCCTGAACCCCCATTGCAAGCCACTTCCCCACTATACACTTAGTTAACCTACCTAGGCTCAAGAACAAAACATGAAGATACACATACTCACAAATCGCATCCTACCCATTCAGGATCACATAGGTTCTCAAATAACCAAACAATAATCACAGTGTCCTCATAAGACCATAAAACACATCATAACAAAATTAGGTTGGGTATAGGAAATCAGGACTAAGACATCATCATATAAACACAAACAACATTGCATAAAACACCATGCAGAAAGTATAATCCCGAAAACCTCTAGATTAAATCCTAGGGTCATCTATCCCAACAGATACCTGAAAGCATGACTACATAAAAGAATACACTAATCTATTCGATCACGCACTCAAAACACATCATGGTGTAATCAACCCTTTTCAGAATGCATAAAATCAAATATAATGTTAACGTAGAAATAAACAAATTTATGATTCCCAATCATGCAAATTCATTTACCCATTACAATTACTATCCAAAGATAATTAAATACTTCATATTGGTAACRTTAACATATCCTATAGATCTATTTATAARCACRACTSATAAATACATCTAAGAAAATAATTACCAATTTATAGTTATAATTACAAAATTATAAAATACCTAGGTGTAATAAAGCATATGATAAAATTCGTCCATTTAGACAATCACTTAACCTGGCATAACTATGATAGTTGCATTAGCTTTATTTAAAACTTACCTCCAGTATTTAAATAAACTAATCAAAATATTCATTAATTATAACAATTAATTGTCCACACCTAAAATCACGACATCACCTTAGATCATTAAATCACTAATTAGTAATTTACCTTAGATAATTAACCATATTGATTAAAGTAGTTGATAAAACATATTACGAAATCAATTGAAACTAATAACTAATATATTAATTCCAAATTTAATAGTAAAACTATTAAATTGAATTAATGATTAATATATTGCATTCAATTAATAATCAACATCTTAAATTAAAACTATTAATAAAGTACATTAATTAACCCACAAATTAAATATAGTTAATATTTATTAAACAAAACTATATAATAACATTTTTAAATTGAATAACATTCTTTTATATTAAATAAATTATATTTAATAATAAAAAATGAATTTAAATAAAAACCGAATTGGTTTTTTGAGTTTTGAAACGCATTTAAACAAAATAAAAAAATAAAAAAACACCATACGGTGGGGGGGTCCCTGTGGCCCCCACCCCCGGTCCCTACCTTAATGCCCGTGGGGGTGCCGCGTGGGCACTGCGGTCCCCCGTGGTCCCCCCTTCGTGGGGTCCCACGGGCCCGCAGGCCCATGGGCCTCCCTCTGCGGCTACAGTACTGCAGCCCGCAGGGGAGGTACCTGCGGTACCCGCGGTACTCGCTACAGTGGTGGCAGTGGGGTTTGGTGGCCCCCGCCACCTAAAAAAAATTTGTTTAAAAATTTTCTTTTTTAAATTTTTTTAAATTTTTTTTTTTTTATCTTACTTAAAAGATACTTTCCCCAAAAAGATTTATTTTATATATTTATGTAATTTCTGAAAACGGAAATATTTCAAAGGGTATATATTTTTTTTGTCTTTTCTCCATTTCAATTTTAAATTGACTGGTGTGATTTTGTTTAAAGTAACTCTGTATTTTCTTTTACAGATAAGTATTTTTTTTTAAAACAATTAATTTCTAAGAGTAATTTCTAAAGGGGAGTTTATTTTTCTTTCTGCTATAGTTAGAACTATAGGGTAGTTTAATTTTTTATTTTCTAGGAGAACCGTAGGGTATTTTCTTACGAAATTTTGACAACACTTCTGTACTAGGGTAATATACATTTTTCTTCAAACATCAGAGATCTAGGTTTCCATAAGCACATATTTCAACAACAAATTCAATTTAGAAACCTTATTACCCATTTGCAATTAATACTATAAAATGAAACCCTTTATGCCCACAAGCACAGATCTGACATGCAAGCATGAATAAAAACACGAAATTGATCTAAAAACTTATTCTACCAATTAAATCCCTCAAACACAAAATAACAAGCAAGGAATAACCAGGCAAGGATTCATAGCTCTCCGGATGCATATAAGACAGGGATCCAAAAAATCAGAACTGACATAAACAAGACCCTACCTCAAATCTGTTGAAGAATGCACAACACAAAATCCAAGCAAGGAGAATTCCAAAATGATGCTCCAAAACCAAGCACACACCAAAGCTTCCAAAAATCCTCCCAAAAACCTGTTATGAGAGAATGAGAGAAGAATCCCCCTAATGAGGA
>MU224790.1:9454592-9467092 GCA_018584345.1 Thuja plicata
ATGTGCATATAAATCTAAGGTCAGTATTGTCAGAAAACCATAATCGAAATGAAATCCTAACATATACTTAAGCATCATAGAATAACCATAAATCACATACACACCAATGATATAACATACTAACAATAGATCGATAACATACTAAAATGTAACACATAAATATCATCTAAACCATCTGATTAAATCCACACATACATCCAAAATGCCTAAAAGAGTTTGGCCTCCACAAACTGAAAAACAACCTAGGAGGTGGGTATTACATTAGTACCATGACTGGAGAACCTGTCCCATTTTTCGTCAATGGATAGTTTCTCAAACATTATTTTGAATAAGGCAGGTTTGTCCGAAGTTGTACCATATGTAATCTTTTCTCTTGTAAATTTTTCTTTCCTGGTGTCCCTGTTTAGGGTGCCTTGTTTTGTAAATAGTTTTGCTGGCCATCCTCCGGGACCGCCCCCTTTCTGCTTGTTTCGCTTTTGGTTTTGTTCTTTCTTTCCTGGGTTTCTAGCATTTTTCTCCCCTTTTGTAGGTTGGTATGCTTCGCATAATATCTAGTCCCTGGGATGGTTCCTTTGGCATGCCGGTGAACTTAGAATCTATTGTTAGCATAGTGGAATTGGTCTGATCTCCAGAGCTATTTTGCAAGTTTGGTAGAAAAATATGAGTAGTCTTCATTAGATTTATCCCTGGAAGTCCGGTAATTAGTTAAATCAAAATTGAAGGAACAAGTAATCAAACATGCTGAGGGTAGATCGGTCACACTGGTTGGTTGACCCAAGGTTGAACTTTTAAGATTCTTCCCGGTTCTGAAGTTTTCCTTCCCCATTCAGCAAATTAAGGTGGGTGGAGGGGTGAAAGAAGTACCACTGTTAAATTTAGCTAAGCTCAAGTTTAATGGTGAAATAAGTACCGCCCTCCCACCTAGAAAATAATAAAATAACAAGGAAAATAAATGATGGGACAAAACTCTGGTATCCAGGAGAAACGAGCAAACTTGACGACTTTGGGTTGATATATTCAGTACCTCTTCTCTACTTCTCCCAGAGGTCATCGGCCTGATTTCCTTCCAAAGCACACACTTCACAACTGATGAATGATCATGGATTGAATTGTGTATGGCCAAATTTTATCATACATTTCACACCTTGCAAGCAAGATGCTTCGAGTAACGATTAGATCCAATTTTGCTAACAAGAGATTCTGTGGTTCTCAAATGCGCTAAGACATTTGTCCAAGATAGTCACCATTTGTTATGCCCTACATACCCATCCCTACATTTTGTGTGCAAAATGTTGGGTCCCCTCTTTTTCTTTTGGCTCTTGCCTTGTTTTCTTTGCCTTTGTTTCTTTTGTTTTCTTCTCTGGGTTTTCCTTCTCGTGAGGTTTGTTTTGTTTTCACTTTTGTTTTTGTGTCTCTGGGACCCAGTCCCGGAGTGGGTTGTTTCCTTTCTAGAGCCAGATTCTGGACTTCGAGATTCTCCACCATGATGTCTCCTTCTTGTAAGAAGACATGGTTGTTCAGAATCCCTGGGCCCAGAGTCTGGAGGGTCACCTATTCCAAAGTTTGCGGGAAAGAAGGTAAATTGTTTTATACCTCAGGGATAAATAAGATTTACATGTCACTTTCATAGTTACCGCGATTAAAAACACTTAGAGTTTTCAGAGTGATTCCTTGGCAATTTGAGTGTGATTAAGTGTGAATTTCTCTGAGCTTAGTGGATAACTACGAATCAATTTTCGGTAGCTGTTCGCAAGCATTGGAGGTCAAAGTTGTTGCAGAGCGGTCATAGTGCCTCCTCCCTTTGCCATTCTTTAGATTCACAGGTTGGTTTTCTGGTTCTTGCCCTCGCTTTGTTTGTTTTTGTTTTAGTTTTTGGCTTGTTTCATTCTGGTTTTGTGTTTTCTGCTATTTGGTTTGCCACCCGTTGGTGGGTTGGCTCTGCCAGAGGGTTTTCCACCGGCCTCTATGTAGTTATAGGATTAGTGTACATTCTGTATTTCATTTTAAGGTAGCTACTGTACATCGTGTTTATCATGTTTATGCTGTAGATGGTGTATATTCTTGTATGTTGCATGTATATATGCTTTGGGCCTCAACCCTCCTATACTTTATGTATATATGGTCTGTATATCCCAGAGAGCTCACAAGATTTTCGCACTCTATCATGCCTTTTTACCCCATGAGGTCAAGCTCATTGAGATGGAGTCACCATGGTTTTAACTCAGCACCTCACTGGTTCGAACCATGGTAGCTTTCTCTCTCCTCTATCTCATCACATTGATGGCAGGATTAATTTCCCACATATGAGCATTTAAATGTGTCCAATTTGGCATTCATTTTTGCCCCGTGTCAGCCTACTTGTCTTAATTAATGCCATAAATGTCTTTATGCCCCCTGCCATCTTACCACATACCAATGCACATTGACCAAAGTATGGCTTATTTCCAGTCACATCAGAAACGACTAGTTTGTCTAGGCTCTAGACTTCTAGTGGGACCTTGTCTTCTGCATTTCCTTGTCACCATGTCAGCACGCTCCGGAATGCTAAGTCATGTTCATTTTAGATACTCCAAAACTTTTGATGTATGTAATAACATTTGTTTGATAGGTGCAGGCTGGTGAAGAATCTCCTGGAGTTATAATTTGTGTTTATATATGTCCTAACGATTCTCCAGTCTTGCAGGTTATAGAAAGATTGATTGAAAATGTCTGACAATTTTGCTCCTCCTGATAATCTAGAGCTACCCACCACCTCTACCCGGGTAACCACAAAGTCAAAAATCAAAAGAATGTTAGTGAAGCTACCTTTAACCTCCAAGTATCTGAAGAATGGAGGTATTGTGGGGTCTAAGATAGACTCCAAAGTTTAGGAAATAATGGAATCAGATCCTAGGATTTGGGCCAAATTAAAAAGTTTAATCCAGGCCATTTACAGGTTAAAGGCCGAAGGAGACAAGATAGCCACTTGCTTAGCTACCTCCAGCATCATAAAGGCCACAAAATTTCCATGTGCGGTGCAGTCACTAGAACTAATTCAACAACTAGCGGTACTATACAATGTAGCCACTCATTCAATCCTACTTTCGGATCCCCGACCACTTCAATATCCCACCACAATCATCACATTAGACGCTCCCACCTTTGCTTCCGAGTTGGGAATTCCTCAATTCAAAGGGTCTGCCATCATCACCAGGGCCAACTCACTAAAAGAATTTAGTGAGGCCAAAATCATTTCTTGGCAACACCTCAACAGTCACTGGTTGAAGTCTCCAAAGTGAGAATACAAGAGAATGAAGTTTGAAATTTCCTGTAGGGATTTCAAGGAGCCCATTCAAGTGGGCATTATATTTTATTTTAGGATCTTTGGATGGCCCCACACTTGGGAATTCTCAGCGTGGATGTATTATTTCATATATTGCATCACAACACATAATAGGACCTTCAATTGGGCGACAATTATATCTAACCATGTGGATACACAGATGAGGACCATCGCCCGAAATTCCCAATTTTACATGACATCATATGTGCTATGGGCATTAGCACAGAAAAGGCCAACTTTTCAAGGTCTAGGAATAGTTGGGGAACTTAGGAACGGCCCAGGAAAAGTATCACCATGGGACCATTATTCCCAACTATAGTGGGAGCTTAGCTTCCAGAACTTCTACCTGGTAAATGACGCCTTCATTTACCATAACATTCTAACACTTACCCGAGATTCTAGGTACTACCTCTCACAGGTAGCAATGATGCTGGTCAACTCCTATGGCCAATATTTTATTTATTTCCAGCATCACACTTACATTAGGGTGACAGGCTTCAATGGGAAGCCCTATCTTCTTCACCTGTATTGTGGGGATATATTTATTCTTTTGGAGTTTTGCTGGCAGATGATGGATCTACACACCTTTTTCACATTGAAGAAGGTCATCAATGTCCCATTCCCCTTCTCTTGTGGGGATTACACATGTAGCCTTGCCATAGCTCGAGAGGCAGACAATGAATTAAAAGGTTTGGGGCAGGTTGAATTCAACCACGCCCAAAAAAATGATGATCCCCATGGCAAGATTGCCACAACACTACCTCAGGCGTCCCCACCGCATGAAGAAGATATTGAATATTTCTGGGTGGACTGCCAGGATAGTTTTGATCTCCGGGCCCGACAACATACAAGGATGAGCAAAGGGCTCATGGAAGCGCTGGACCTTCAAAATTTCTCGAAGGGTTTCAAAGATGGCAGGCCATTGGAGGATCTAGCATACAAAGGACAGTGGGTGGATAAATTAGACCTCCCTCCAGTGGATTGGGCCACTCTAGAGGATTTAATGATTTAAGGGGTATGCCACCCCATCCTAGAGGCAAGTCATAGATACTTTTCCCAGGTGTGCCCCAAGAGCACCTGAAAGAAAGTAGTGGTCAAGAAGACCATTCCCTCTTCAGTCGGTGCTGGACCTTCTTCATTTTTCATGGCCACTGAAGCAAGTGGAATTAAAGGGAAAGAAAAATAGTGAGTCCTGGTGCCCAAGGTGCCTCCTTAGATTCCCACCCTTTTGATGGCCCAGCTACGTGAGCAAATGGAGTCAGCAATTAAGAAAAGATGACCAGTCAGTCCCAATCACTCCAATGTTATCTGCTTGCCCAATGGGGTCCCCTTCATTGGCAACGATGATGAACAGGCAAAATTTCACTGAGGTGGAGTCTACCAGCATTCTAGATACTGGGGCTTCACTCATAAGAAAAAGGAAAACAACCTTGACCCCCATACCAAGCGCCACCCTTGGTATGCTTGAGAAGCCCCCAGTGGATGTAAGTTCAGATTCTACCAAACTGGAAGACATTTTAGACTCCTCTCCACCACATGAAAATTTTGATGATACCTTCTCATTGGAGGAGCTTTTGGAGATTCAGTGGGGTGTCAGTGATGCAGTGGAGGAAATTGAGGCTCAAGATAAAGAAGAAGTCCCTATAGAAAAAGAAATTCCTGCAAAAGAGGATACATCAGAGTAAGAGGCTTAGGAAGAAACCCAAACAGAGACCGAGCGGGAAAGAGTACCAGTCCAGGGGACCATGGATTTTCTAGGGCAGCCCATAGACAAGCAACCAATATAAGGAGAACCTAGACTCAAGGGAAAAATCATACCTCCAACCATTACGCTCCAGGTGCCTTGGGAAACTTTGGGTGACCAAGTGCCCTAAAGCACTTTCGGTGAGGTAGTAACGGTAGCTGCCTTGTTAAAATTTGGCCAGCGACCTTACCCACCTCTAGAAGATGTCTCAGAGGAGGAAAATATTGAAGTAGACAAGGCCAATAAGGCCCATGAACAACAACAACAAATGGACCAAGAAGTCCCTGATGAAGAAAATGAAGAAGCTGTTGGCACCACCAGGGAAGATGAAGTCCCTGAAAATATAGAGATTGAGACCAGGGAAAATACCCTGAGTGATTTTGCAGAGGATGCTAGTATGGAAAAAAACATCGAGGAGTCTGGTGAACAAGAAATAAGAAAAGAACAAGAACAAAAAGAACCAGAACAAGAGCAAGGAGAAGATCCCGAGGATAATGTACACTCTGGGAATGCATCGCCAGATTTTGAGAGGGATCCTAATGAACAGGTATCGGTAGCAAGGCCATCCTAGCCACCCCAATGGTTGGTAGAATCTAAGAAAAGGAAAGCCCTGGCAGTGGTCACAAGCACCCCACTCTCATTGGCTGAGATGATGGCCAAGAATGCCAAAGTGAAGAAGCTCAAGAAGGCGTGTGTTGTCCATACTCTTCAGATCAACCCAGCAGGTAGTATCATTGCAGTCATCACAACACCCCCAAAAAACACTAATGTAGCAGTCGTAAGGCCTGAAGAATACAGTATAACAGAGGTAGAAATGGGGAAGAGAGATAAGCAAGGTGAGTTTGACTTGGTAAAACAGGCTACCAAGGCAATATAATCTCGGTACATAAAGCAGGACCATAAGCTGCAAGAGGAAAGAGAAACAAACACCAATCTCCTCATGCTTTTGATAGAATTAACATATCCCTTAGCCGAAGTTCACCCTAGAACCCCCTCTTCTGAATTCCTGCTTGCATAGGGAGATGTGGACTCCTTGCACATGATGAAGAAGAAGGCGCAAGTAGTGGATGGGTGGGCAGCCGAACAAATAACAATAATGAGAGAATTTCTAGCGGCGTCCCTCCTAGACTTCTAAAGGGTTGATCTCACCTTCATCCATGTGAGAAGCTCCACTCAGATATGGGAGCAAGACTTAGAAAAATATGAGAAGTGGAAAGCCGGGTTGAAAGAGATCCACAACCTAGGTGAGGAGGTTGCCATAGAGTCTGGCATTTTGGTAGAAGAGTCATATGATTCCCTCCAGGTCCAGTACTCTAGACTTGCCCTCAAAATTGAGGTTTGCAAGGAATTGGTTAAGACCTTAAAAGAGAAGTTGACAGTTGCCCGATATCCATTGGGTTTATTCAAGGCATTCTTGGTTGGGGTATCACAAGTTGATCCCTTCACCACTGAAACATGTACCCTGGAGGACTATGTCCTCAACAAGTTTGATGAGCGGATGGAGTCCTTGTATCTGCCAGGAGGATATTTTGACCAAGGCAGGCTATCTAGATTGTCAAAGACCATGATTCAGTCACATGATGCCATCAAAATGGTGAATGAATTCCAGAGTGGGGCCAAAGAAGTTGAGGATGCATTGGAGGCTGTCTACAGCTGGTGGGATAGCATCTGGAGTATAGATGAGGAGATCTTAAGCCAAGTTTTGGAAGATTGGAAAAAATCATAAAGTAATAAAGTTCTCCAGATCAGGGAGAATCTAACCAGCACCATGTTTTGTATTCTTTATTCTTTTGGAATGCAAGTTCCCGGATCCTGGAGTTCTGGATCCCACATTTTTGAATTCTTCACATGACCTATGTCTTGGATCCCAAGGTCACACGGTCACTTTCAGGGTAGTTAATGAAGGTTGTTAGAAGATGGGTAACTGCAGCAAGGCACGTCAGCTTGACAAGAAGTTTCTGATAGGTGGTTTTCCCAAGGTGCCACTTCATGGATACACCTGGCACATTAGAGACATGACATCACTTTTCCACTTATGAGGCATGTAGCCTTGATCCTTGGGGGATCAGATTTCTTCTTTCTTCTCCTGGCTCTCTTGCCGAGGCTAATTCTTCCACTCTACCTTTCTTGTCTTATTCTTCTGACATGTCAGGCCTTTTCCATCTTGAGGTCTTTTGTAACATGGTGCAGGTAGTACCGACCACCAGATAATATATTATATTGTAAAGTGTAAAATAAGTTAGGGTTAGGTTTAGGTTAGAGGATGTGTATAAATAATAATCTTGACCTCATTCTAAGGGTTGGCAAAATTGATGATTTTGCAGTACATAGTTAATAGCAATCTGGTTTTCTTATTTCTAAGTTGTAGAGCTCAATGCTACATTGTTTTAAGCATTTAGTAGTCAAATTCTCCCTGGGAGTTACCATTGTACCACGTACCAGTGCTTGCTAGAAATATGTTAATGAAGAAGGATGGGTTCTCTCAATGATGTTGTTGGCACTTTGTCTTCTAGGTTAAGGGTATTTTATGCTGTGTTCTTCATGTCCTTTGCTCTGATTCTTAAAGTAGATTAATCACCTCCTTTCTTTTGCTATTGATGAAATATGAACTGATGGTTGTATATTTCTTCAGTATTTAGTGTAGTGTGTTAGAGCATTATTGATGTTTTGAATGTTTAGCATAACTATAGGTAGATGAAATACTTCTAACTTTGCAATATCTTTTTAAGTTTATTTGCTAAGTAAAAGCATGCTTGGAGGAAACCTCACTTACCTGAATCCCTGGAGTGGATGAGTTGAAGATAACCAGCGATCCCCCTCAAAAAAAATAGTCACATCTCTCAACTGAGCCCCACACTATCGAGACCCGACTCTCACATGCTTGGAGGCCTGGGGAATCTCATTTCCCTAGATAATCTTTATAGGTGAAGTTGGCTAGTACCTCGGTACCCGGTGAAAACTTACCTTTGTTGGTAGACCCGGTCACAAAGTCCCGTCAACAGGTCTCTCTTGAGCTACCTTGGCAAAATATATATCAGACATTGATCTCAACGCTCTTAGAGTTTTCAGACCTATGCAAGTTTTTATGCATTTCATCAACAACTCAAGTTGGGCTGATATATTTTATTTTATCCCTATAATGGGTGTTATGCACTTCCATGGGAGATCACTTATAGTGTGAGAGTTGTTTAGTGATGATAGCTTCTTGGGATACTACTATCTCTTCATATCTGACAATCATGACATCATGATAGTTTGGGATCCCACTATTGACTTGCTTGGTACATTATTTTTGTGGGGGTTTGATGAGTGGATTCTTAGTTCTAGACATGTTATTTATAGCAGATTTGAGCAATAGATTGGTAGAACAACATTCTTGAGGTTGATATGGGATCCAGGCATTTGGTTTCAACATGCAGGTGCAGATTTATTGAGGGTAAGAAATCTCTAGGAAGTGAGGATTGTAATGTCCCCTTTTCTAACCCATTAATTCATGATGTGCAATTAGCCCTATTTTCCTTGGTCCCATGAGCTAACAAGACTTTATAGGGATCATAGTGAGATTTGGCCTAGGCAATTCCAATTTTAGGCCAATTAGAGTTGATTAAACAGAGTTTCCAAATACTTACTATTTATAGTAAGTCAACAGGGCTTAGTATTTTTGGCATTTCAATTTTGGACTTCAAGAGTCTCTCTGAGATCTTTCCAACGAGCTATCACACATTTTTTACGAGTTCGATTGGTTATTTATTTTAATGCTTGAAGATTAAATAGTTTATTAATAAAGTGACCATTAAATTAAAGTACATATTAATATGCCACTTTATTATTAAAATACCATTTTATTCTCTTAAGTGGGAAAGGATGTTTTTAAAAAGGAATTAAAGATGAAGAGACAGACAGGGGAAAACAAAATCATAGGGCCATTCCTTAAAATAAAAAAGAGATGTTCATTTGGTAGGCTTGGATATATGATTTGATTATTGTCTTATTGGAGAATTTGGAAGCTTAATATTTCAACAGGTTTGAGGAAGAAAAACCTTAAGCTTGGAGGCAGTGGACGAAAACCCATTATCAGTTGGAGATATCACGTAGGTGTCTCACTTCGTATTTTAAATTTACATTTTTGCTAGCCAATCTTGCTGTAAGTTCTGTAACTATGATTGGATCTTTGTTATTTATTATTGAAGATTTAATTGTAATATTCATTTTTGAAACTCTATTTCAGGTGGGTATTTTGTAATTTTGCTAGATAAATTGAAATCAACTTTTAATATCTAAAATGTGTTGTTTATGGGCTACCAAGATGTGGCATAAGAGATATTACATTTAAGAATAGTTGTGGATTGGATGGATTGGTTATAGATGTGTATATGAATATGTGTGTGAGGAGGGTAGGATTGTTCTTTTAATCCCAAATTACTCAAAGGGAAGATCCAAATTGATTAACCCTAAGGAAATGATCAATACATAAATGAATCAACCTATTAAGAATGTGGATTAAAGAGAAAAATCTTGATTCCCATTTTAAAGAAGAGAGTATGTGATAGTTTTAGAAATATTAAGAACTTTAATTGAATTGAATAGGAGAAATGTACTAACCTTGAATGTTGTAGATCTGAAGAATGCTATTTTCTGGAGCCTGTGTTCAATTTTTGGAAAATATGAGACCGGATCTGGAATAGAAATGTACAGAGGAACAAAACCCATAAATCTTTTTCTGTTCTAAGACAGTTCCAATTTGTACCCTCAAGTCAATGTCACCATTTGCCAGAATTTCCAATTGTGCACTAGGTTACAATCAACCTAAAAAGTCTTAGACTGAAATTCTATTTTTGGATCCCAAAAGTTTGCCGAAAAGGGTATCTAAATCTCTGTCCTGATCCGCTGTTCTGAACCTGTACCTGCAAGAAAAATTGTTTGTTTGTTGGGGGGAGGGGTTTGCCTTAGTCAAACCCCAATTTAGGAATTAACCTTGAAATCAATAATTGAAATAAAGAATGCTTGCAAGTAGTAGAAATAAATCTAATAATGAAGCTATGATATTCAAATAGATATGCAATTGTATTTTGAATGTAAACAAGTATGTAAATATGAAAGCTTGGACTCAATTAGAAACCATAAACCTCCATGATTGTATTTTTGGAATCCACCTTGAAGGGAGAATGAGTGAGTCTTGAGGATGCATAAAGGATCTTGAAGGAAGATCACTCCACCATGATGGATAGATTTAGGGCTTTAAATGATAAATCTTGAATGCTTGAACCAAATCCCTTCAAAGGCTTGAAAGCTTGAATCCTTGATCTTCAATGGAGAACTTGAATGCTTGAGAGGAAGACTTGAACACTTTGAAAGCTTGAGAACATGTAGAATAATGGTTGCTTGAACTTTTTGCTTGATGATAGTTTTTCTTCACCTAGAGCTTAGAGAGAATTAGTGCCTAATAGTTATTGCTTCACCTGACTTAGAGAAAATGAGAGGAGAAAAATTCCTTTTATATGAAACTAGGGAACAATATTCTAGAGAGGCCTACATAGGAGAATTAAAATTCAATTAGACCTATGCCCCTAGAAGAGGACCTATATTAAATATAATTTAATATTTTCCACTTTAGAACCCATAACAACTGACCCAGAAGAGAGAAATGAATTTTTGATGACCTCCGGCAGCTGACAAACTTCTATATTTGAAAGGGGGACCCAGGTCAAGGTCAAGGTCAAGGTCGACCTTGACCCAGGGGGTCAGGACCCCTGGAAAACATGCTAGTTGGGATGGGAGGTGTCCAAAGAGGCCCAATCAGGGTCCTAAACAGACACATAAGTAAGAGAAGATGCAAAAATGAGGGGACAATGTGATGGTGGTCAAAAACACCCCCTAAGGAGGGCTAAATGTTCTTAACATGAAAGTGCTTCCATTTTAAGACTATACACAACTACATGCAAAATGTTTTCTTGAATTTTTGTGTTAAAATCTGGGAATAATATCCTACGGGGATATTATAGGGCTTGAGACTGAGGGCGAAATGTTAGCACTTGTAGTATTTATGCATGTCTTTTATATTTTATTATATGCTCCACTTCAACTATTATAGAGATTTCTAATGAATAAAAACTAAAAAAAATACTTAATTAATGTTCTTGGCGAAGATAAAAATAAAATAGTATACTTAGAAGTGACGCGTTCTTAGAAGTTGAAATGGATAGACAAGGAACAAAATATTAGAATGTTTTTTTTGTTTCCCTACTCATTAAGGTCTTATCTCCTATTCTGTTGCTAGAAAATTACATTTTAGATATGCATAAAAATAGGTCGTGTATGAATTAGATATCTTCAAGGCATAGTGAAAGCACAATCCAACTCACACATCTTAAAAATCCATTCAAAAGGGTATAGGAATAAATTATTAAAACTTTGTAGAAATTTGTCTAGAGCTACTTTTTGAATCAAAGATGTTTTTCATCTATCCATTGCTCCTTGATAAAAAATGAGTTTCAATTGCTCCCGTTTTCTATATGGGTTGAAACATTATGTAATTTATTACTAAATGACCCACTTGCCTTGATGTGGTGGTGTAGTTAACATTATATATGCTTTCAAGAGTTAGTAAGTTGGGGTAAATCACTTGGATTACAATAAAAGATCGGATGTCATGAAAGATAGTAGAAAAAGGTAGAAGGAAAAACAAAATCCCAAAATGTCAAGTTTGGACCAAGAGATTAGGGAAAGAAAGGAAAAATTAAATAGGAGCAATAGAGGCTAGTAAATAAACTACCAAGAAAAGTGCCATTGGGCTACAAATATTTAGTGAAAGACTTGAAAGACAATATGGGATCCTATTTCTCTTCTGTAGGTGGATGAAAATGACAAGGTTGAACCTAGTACAAGGAAAAAGGGGGTAGAAATTAGAAGACAAGAATTGAGGAGAAGAAATTTATAGATTGCATTGATCTATATGATTGGTTCTATAGAGAGGAGCTTGATTTTGCTGATGCATTAAAGAACTTGTAATTTTCTTCCAAGTTTGTGGTGATTTTTACTTGTTTTTTTTGTTGTTCTACTATTTTTGTTGATTTTTTGATGTAACTAAATTTTAGAATCCCTATAAAACCCATTTACCCTTTAATAAAAAACATCACATGTGGAAAAAAACCGATGGGAAGTATGGGTGCAACAATTTTGTGTTAAAAACAGATGCAACTAAAGGGAGGGTGACCCGTCACCTACTTGCTTGGTTATGATTATGACCTATTCCAAAAAAAATTGAGTTTCTTATTTGGGCCTCAATGTCTATCTTTTAGGATGTAACATTACCTTATCTCTCACTTCGAATTGATGAGACACATATACTATTTTTCATAGCTTATAATTCTCATTGGTTTATTCAATATCTTGAAGTCTATTTCTATGTGTTGGAATATTCTGAATATTAGATTG
>MU224790.1:9469444-9482221 GCA_018584345.1 Thuja plicata
TATACATATATACATATATAGATATACATATATATACATATATACATATATATACATACACACACACACACATATATATATGTATATATATGTATATATGTATCTATATATGTATATATATATACATACATATATACATATATATACATATATATATGTATATATATGTGTATATATATATACACACACACACATATATATATACACACACACACATATATATACACACACACACACATACACACACACACACACACACACACACACACACACACATACACACATGTATATATATATTGTAAACTTCCAATTCACAAACCTACATGAATCATTAGTTTAACATACTTTCAAATCAAATTCAAAAGATCTATACTATTTAATCAATTAAAAAATGAAAACAAAGCAAGAGCACCTCATGGATCTCTAGATAGAAGGACTAAATGAATGCTCTCATTTGCAAAGCAATCCTAAAGTGACAACCTCTAGAATGAGAATTATGATCTAAAATGATGAAATGATGTAAAAGATACGTGAATTGATGCAAATTAGGCTAATCTACATGCTCAAATCCTCCTAAAGCTTCATTAAGATTTTCCATTATGATGTTACTAGATGCAATTACAACTGTAACTATGATGCTTTGATGAATTATATGAATTCAAGGTCAAAGTGGATGTAAAGTGGTAATTAGTACATAATTATGCCTCCTATTTATAAGATTTCCCAAGATGTACGGGGTAAGCCAAGATAACCATGGTCAAAGTATGATTGAGGTTAAGTGTGAATGATGTGTCCCTTTTGAGTGGACAAGATTGATTTATAAGATTGAGCGGTCAAGATAGGAAAGCCTTTTTACAATCCATGTTCTTTCTTTCCTCATTTCCCATTGGTTAAGTGATTTTTTGCCATGTAGTGGTGGGTGAGGAATATTAGGGTTTAATTAATTCAAAAGAATTAATTACTTTAGCCATGTTTGATTTATTAAATTGAATTTAATCAATTGGTGTACTAAGTAAATAAATGATTAATTCAATTACCTAGTTATTTGATTTATTGATTTTAATTAATTAAAAATGGCTTGTATTTGATTGATTTTTTCTTTCACTTGTGTTGACCAATTTTAGGTGTATACAAATGCCCCTCTTTGAATCAATGTGCAGAGCACATTGGTTTAAATAAAACTTGATGTCTGATGTCTAAATTTGATGATTTGATACCTGATTTGATGTCTGACATGATCCCTAATGCAGATTAAGATGATATGAACATTTATCTATGATTGTGAAACCTTGATATAGTTCCTTGAGTTGATTTGAATGCCCTAATAATGCTCCATGCCTCCATTTTTTTCAAAAGTGCCTCGATTTTGATGATTTTGTGCTCTAATGATAGTATACGCCCTCGGGAAAGGAATCAAAATAATTTTGAATTATTTTGATGATTGTCAGATTTTTGATTGATTTCTTGATATAAATTGATGTGAAATGTAATTGCCCTAGTTAGAGTAGATCATTGATGTGTCTCAAAGACAAGATTGTAGGCCTTTTGGATGAATAATTCAACAGTTTTTTGTGTATTTCAATGTCATAGGGTAGGATATGATGTTTCAACGTCACGATCTAGAGAGGTTAAAATAAATGTGCTCGCCGAGATTGATAGAAATATCAATGAAACAAATTAGATGTTTGATGTTTGATGTTTGACTAATTAGGATGATTGATAGATGATTGCCTGATTGATGCTTTATTTGATAGGCTTAGTTAGATATATTGATGATACAAGGTCAATTAGATGTCCCGATGATATAGGATCAAAGATGGGTGGATGAGAAGGACCATCTACAAGTGTTGCTAAAAGACACGATTTGTAAAAAATAAAGAAACTAACATTTTAAATATCATTTCTTTTGTTAGTTGATCCATATTTTCAGAATAATTTCATCCATTTTCACCATTTTGATCTTGTTCACGATGTTTGATTTGACGTTTTAATTGGATTGGATGTGTCACTGTTGATTTTGATTGACTATATGGGTGTTTGAAATTTGAAGTTTTTGAATCGATTGAATAGATTCAAATGTCATGATCATGATTTTGATTAAGCATGTTTGGGTCATTCTTGTATATGATTTGATGAGCTCATTAAGTTTAGATTTTTTTCCTAGTTTGGATTTGACTATGATGCTGGACTAAGAAAAATTTCCAAACCATGACGAAAGCTTTGTGGACAACTGAGCTATGAAAATTTGAGGGTTTATTATGACTATGTACATGGATGGTAGCAATGCAAAGAAATATGTATAAGGATGAAGTAAATACAATTGCAACATTGTGCACTTGATAGATACAGGATCTAACCTATGATTTTATGATTTTTCTAAATTTTTAAAGATTTTATATTTGTTTTGGATTTTATGATTTTTTGGATTTTTAAATATTTTACGATTTTTTTTTTTTAAATTTTAAATTGATCACTAATTCTCAAACAAGATCACATTTTTTCCCCCTCTAATGTCTAGCAAGGTGTAGGGCATTACGAATGGATGAATTATGCAATGTTAAGGTGGGAGAGTCCCCCAATGGAGATGTCCAACCTCACAACTAATTATAAACAATAAAAATATTTAGAGAGACTGCAAAATCTAGAGATATATTCCTCAAATAAACAAGTACATGCCAAGATATAAGGCCTTCCCAATTAGAGCCAATTACAATCAAATAATATTCTCTAAATATTCATGCTAAAATTCTAACTAATCATTCTAGCTTGATTTCTTGCTACCTTACTTCCTTACACTTCTTACACTACCTCTACATGATCTACTGACCCTCTATATAAAGAAAATTACACATGTCAGAAAAAAGTTATATTCCCCAAGAAGGAAACATATTACAAATATAGGTCATGATCAAAACACAAAAAGGATCCACAATTGGTAAAATAAACAAGAGCGACCATAGGGAACAATCCCCCAAGGAATAAAGAACCACGAGCTAAGATCGCAATGGCTAATAATCCAAGAATCTTGACCGCAACACAAATATCTAAAAGATCCTCGCTAATCAAGAACATGTTACCCACGACCAAAAAGATAAGAAAATATCGATGCTCGATCAACATAAGGAGATGCAAGCATAGGAGAATGATCCATGAATGTTCCAAAATAGGAAAATGTGAGCACAACCACTAACTCGCACAGGATCGTGACCATGGATAAACTATGACAAATGAAATCAAGAATAGGAAAAGAAACTAAAACAATACAAAATTCAAGATAGCTTATAAACCCAAGATGCTTCTGCATTAGACACATGGGTTAGTTAAAAATGATGCTCCTGAATCATAAATTATGTGCTACCTGAGAAGGATCCATTAGATCCATCTCAGACTGAGAAATACATGTAGAATCTTCAACTGGTCTATCCTTTTGCCTCACCAAATACTCCATGTAATCCTTTCCTCTTGTACTTTTTCCAACTTTCTTATCCAAAATCTCTTCAATCACTTCATCCCGCTTCATAGGATTTTCTTGCTTCATGTCTAATTCATCATCTGACTCATGATACTAATACAAATCAGCAACATTGAATATAGGTGATATGTCCATATCAACTGGTAAATCAACCTCATAAGCATTACCACTGTCAAATTTCTTTAGTATTTGACAAGGTCCAAAATTCTTCATGTTCAACTTACTATAGGTACCAACATGAAATATTCCTTTCTTCAAATGAATCATAACTTCATCACCAACCTAAAATATCACCAACCTAAAATTCTTTATGTCTTCTAGACTTATCAATAGTATCCTTGTATTTCTGATTACTATGTTCCAAATTAAGTTTCACTTTCTCACACAAAGTCTTCATGTATTAAGCATAAACCTCTGCTTAAACACTTTTATTTTATCCTAAGCCAAAATCATTCAAGTCTGATATTCCCTTAGGATGAATACCTATAACAAATTCAAATGGTGTTTTACTTGTACTCCTATTCAAAAAATTATTATATGCAAACTCTTCTTGTACTAAAGCCAAATCCCAACTTCCAGGCTTATCACCAACTAAACATCTTAACAAATTACCCAAGCTTCTATTCACAACTTCATTATGTCCATCGGTCTAGGGATGAAATGTAGAAATAAACTTCAAATCAGTACCCATCTTCTTCCAAAGTGTCTTCCATAAATAACCCACAAACTTACTATCTCAGCTAGAAATAATACTCTTAGGTAACCCATGCAATCTCACAATCTCTTTGAAAAAAAAGTCAGCTACATGAACAACATCTGATGTCTTCTTACAAGGATTGAAATATGACATTTTTGAAAATATATCCACCACAACAAATATAGAATCATTTCCTCTTTGAGTCTTAGGAAAGACAAGGATAAAATCCATGCTAATATCTTCCCAAGGTCTATTAGGAATAGGTAATGGTGTATACAATCCAATATTCTGACTTATTCCTTTAGCCACTTGACAAATTCTACAGCTCTTCACAAATTTCTGAACATACTTATAAATCTAAGGCCAAAAATATTTCTACTTAATCAAACTCAAGGTATTATCAATACCAAAGTGTCCTGCAAGTCCACCACTTTGTTTCTCCTTGACAAGATTAATCTTCATTGAGCCTCTTGGTATACACAACCGAGTGCCTTTAAAAAACATACCTTCTTGAATGAAATAATCAATCCACTTATTCTGCTAATCAATATCAAATTCTTTACATGATTTCCAATGTTCTTCAAAATTTGTATCTGTCTCATACATATTCTTCAATTTATCAAAGCCAAGAACTTCCACACTTATCTCTGCCAACAATTTTTTTACTTTGCTCAAAGCATTGACAACTCTGTTTGACAAACCACTTCTATGATTCAACACAAAAGTAAAGTTCTGCAAGTATTCAACCCATTTCATATGTCTTTGATTCATCTTATTTTGACTACCCAAGTATTGCAAAGCTTTATGATTTGTATACAACACAAATTCCTTAGGCATCAAGTAATGTCTCCATTTCTTCAAGAGTTGAATAGCAGTATAAAATTCCTAATCATACACATAATATTTCTTCTTAGCATCATTCAAATCCTCACAGTAAAAAGCAACAAGTTTACCTTCTTGACTCAATACTGCTCCAATTGCACTTCCACTTGCATCACAATCAACTTGAAATAGTTTATTGAAATCAGGTAAGGCCAACACAATTAATTCTATGACCTTCTGCTTCAATCTCTCAAAACTTTTATTTCCTCCATGTGTCCATATGAAGTCCTTATCATCTCTCATTGTCTCTATCATTGCATTACAAATAGAACTAAATTACTTATGAATTTCCTATAAAAAATTTCTAACCCATGAAAAGATCTAACTTCACCAGCATTCTCAGGTGTAGTCCATTCCACTATTGCTTTCACTTTCTCAAGATCCATCTTCAATCCATCAGCTGAAATCACAAATCCAAAATACACTAGCTCCTCTTTCACGAATGAACATTTCTTAAGGTTAATTAGTGACTTCTCTTCTTTCAATATCTGCAACACTTGTCTTATATGGATCAAATGATATTATTTACTCTTATTGAATATCATAATATCATCAAGATAAACAATCACAAAATTACCCAAGAATTTCTTTAGAACTTCATACATCAACCTTATAAAGTACTAGGTGCATTAGTCAAACCAAAGGGCATAACCAACCATTCATACAAACCTTCTTTTGTCTTGAAAGTACTCTTCCATTCATCACCTTCTCTGATTCTAATCTTATGATAACCACTCTTCAAATCAATCTTGTTAAAGTATCTTTCCCCACTTAAACAATCCATGATATCATGCATACTAGGCAATGGAAATTGGTATCTCATTATGATCTTGTTTATATCTCTTGAGTCAATACACATTCTCCATTCTCCACTTTTATTAGGTGCAAGAATTGAAAGTATTGCACAAGGACTTAAGCTTTCTCTGATCAAATCCTTCTCCAACAATTCATGACCCTGTCTATTCAACTCTTCATTCTCTGCAGGTGTCAATCTATGTGGTGATTTATTTGACAAACTATCTCTTGGAATCAAATCCATGCAATAAATGGTGCTTCTAATAGGAGGTAACCCATCAGGTACATTATCTGATATGATGTCTTTAAACTCTGTCAACAACCGTTCAACTTCCATAGGTCTCTCAGTTTCCATAATTAGTGAGCTCATAATCAAAGCATACCATACATCATATCTCTTTAGATCCTTGACAAATTTATTTCCTTCCATCAAACAAACCCTTACAGAAGTACAACTTTCACTCTTAGCTTCCTCTATCAGGGGTAATAATCCTTGTTTCTTTCTATTAGCCACAATAGTATACCTATTAAATCTTCCATCATGTATAGCTTTCCTATAATACTGCCATAGTCTACCCAAAACTATATGACAACAATCCATAGGCATAATATCATAGAGAAATTCATCATGATAATCTCCAATCTTAAATTTTACAAGACATTTTTTTCTTACCAACAACTTATGATCATCTCTAATCCAAGAAATATGATAGGGCTTAGGGTGTTTCATCCTTGGTAAATTTAGCTTAGTTACCAACTCCTTTGATACAAAATTATCTAAACTCCCACTTTCAATGATTATCTTGCAAGATTTCCCATCAATCTTACATCTAGTCTTGAATAAACCCTTTCTCAAAGGATCCTCTTTAGCTTCTTCACTCCAAAAAGTTATTATGATCATCAAGTTCTCTCCATCTTCTAGTTTTTTCATTGAATCTTCTTGTACCAGGGTGTTACTGCTACTACCAACCTTCTTACATTCAAATTCTCTATGTCATTCTTCACCACATTTAAAACAAGTGCCTTTGAACCAATTACCATCTTCTCTCTTACGATTATCATTCCTAGAGTAGTTGCCTCTTGAATAAATTCCTCTACCTCTCTAGGAACTCTCTCCTTGCCATTCTGTCTTCACTTTGTCTTGATCTACCTTGTTTTTCATGGATCTACCACTTTTTCCATAAGATATGCCTCAGCCTCTAGGGAATCTACCACCTCTACCTCATCTATCTTTTCTCATGTATCTTGTTTAGTTTCTCCTAATATTTTAGGGAAAGCTGATAGGCTTCTTCAATGCTATTCATCTTTACCAAACTTATCTCATCTTGTATAGAAGTCATTAATCCATCTAGATATCTAGCAATTCTTTCAACCTCATCATCCACATGTCTCTATTTGATGTCCAATTTGTAGAATTCCTCGGTATATTCTTTCACAGTAGTATCCATTTTCTTCAAATTTTTAATTCTCCTTATCAAACTGATTTGGTAATATTCTGGTAATAATTTGACTTTCAAGTTGTTAACCATCTTATCCCATACTTCAACCTTATCTTTACCTCTTCTCTATGATCAAGTTGCATGTGTTCCCACCACAAGGAAACACGACCTTTCAATTTTCTACCAGAAATATTCACCTTCCTATCTACAAGAGTGCCTTCATAATCAAAGTACTATTCCATCTCATAGATCTAATCCATCAATGTATCTGAATCCAAGTTTCAATCATACTCGGGATGACTAAAGTGTGGCTTAGCATTCACACTAGTCAAAGCTCTCATAAATATTTCCTCACCCTGATCTAGGACAAGTGCTTGTTCTAATCCTTCTTCTTCTACCCAATGAACTAAAACTAATTGTATGTTTGAAGTCATTTGTTAATAATCAACCGAGTTGCAGATGTGATGATGAACATTATTAGTTAATTTATTGTCATTGATGTCAACTTATTTGAGTATTATTATGGTGGAAAACATTTTTTATGTAATGAATATTTGGAACAAACAAAGTTTATGTGGTCGGTAAATGAAGAGTTCTGTATACACCGAGAGACAGTGATAACCAAGTAAAACACAGTGTATACCAAGCACAGTGATAACTGAGCAAGGGATCGCCAACACAACAAGGTATTGACTGGGAAATTTAATCAAATCGAGGCTGACTATAATACTGACACTACAACATTTGGGGTCAAATTTTGACACCAATTTGCGATGACACTACCATTTGTGTGTGATTTTTGTGTTTTTCTCCAAGTGCCTCCAATTCTGTCATCATAGCAATGGTACCATCATAATTTTGACACCCGCGTGATTATAAAAAAAAAGAAAAAGAAAGGCTCATTTCTAATTTATGTGATCAAGCTGCGTGTTCAATTTGAAAGCTTGACATATGGAAGCCATGACTTGAGGTAGGCATTTGAGATTTGTCTTCTCATTAACTCAATTTCATTTTGATGGCATTTGTTGATTTAATGACACAATATGAATGTTAATACTGGCATTATTTACATCTTTGCATTTGGAATGCTTGATGACCCGTGAGCTTGGAGATATAGGGCATTGCTGCTATTACCTCCAAGGCATTGTGTGAAGTGTTTGATCTCTCTTTATTTGTTTTGATATTAATATTCACTATGTGGTACTCCCCATTTATGATAATTTCATGAGGAAATTTCTTGATGGCTCGTGGGCTGCAAGCTAGGGCATCATGCATTGTTTATGATCTCCTTCTCTACTAAATTTTAATGCCCCTCATTTTCATTCAATGTAAATGCACTGGCCTTTGGTCCTATAAAAAATGATCATTATAATATTCTGCCCACAAATGCACCTTCTTCCACCTTTTATCTAGTGAATTTGATGAATCACCCATAATTTGTAAACCCAACAAATCCTACAATAAATACTAGAAATCCTTCTCTATGGTTTTATCCCCAATCATAGAGCCACGACCCTCTATATGTAGCCTTTGGTTCACAGTCATCGACTTCTCTTATTCATCATCGCTAGCTGGCAGTCAAGCTCCCACTGGCAATATTGTTGCAGAGGAGGCTCTTGTAATTAAAACCTTAAATCATTGAAGGTTAGGATGAACATATGGAAGTTGAAGTTTAGGATCAATTCATTAAAGCTAAGGCAAAAGTTGTCTCAGTTGCCAATGGGTGTGGTGGAGCAAGTCTTGGAAGGGAGCCAACATGTTGATCTAGAGAAGCACCCTTTTGGGATCATTGTCACGCTCAAACCAATTTTAATGCAAATTTAATATGCTAAAAAATTAACACAAAAATGAATTATGAACTCTTACAATGAACTTTATTTTTGCAATAATTGTTCACTCCTCTTATTACAATAGAAATTGCACTTACAATTAATTTAGTTTACTAATCTTTTGGGAAAAACAACAACAATATCATCACCCCAAAATATGATGAATCTATAGTCAATGGTGTTGTAGGAGCCACCTTAGAATTACAAACCTTAGGAGCTAAGGGAGTTTCCTCAAACTTAAACAAATAGACATTGTAAAAGCTACTTGAAGAAATATCAGTGAGGAATTTCCCGTGACAGATTCAATGTATTTTGTCCACTGCAAGTTGTGAAAATTAGGGGGTTTTTATCCTTCAATCTCTAGTGATATACATGTACGGTGTCCAATCTATTTGAGTTGAATTAATGGACAAACAAGCATTCCTTCCCTTGACCCTTCTTTTCATTTATTCCTGAATTTATTTACTTGGAAAGATCAAAGATTGTGGTTTTTTTAAGATTTGGACCATACCTCGATCGTTGGAAAGAAAAACTTTACTTTGATAGATTGAGATTCCTTTCTTGCCCATTTTTAGATTATCATTTCTATCTTCTATGTTCATGAACCCCATCTTTATGCAGAAATAACTATAAGATATAATTTGGGAAATGTGCTCATCTTGGGGACACAATTCAAAACTTACATTCCTATGGATGGATGTTATTTACTTATTTTCCATCTTTTGAGATATACACACAAATTAATGATGGTTGATACAGTGGGTAAACATACTGGAGAATTGACCCTAATTAGTGATTCTTACACTTATTATATTGTTTAAGTATTCTTTGAGTTGCATACTAGTCATCATCTCACCTAATTTATATCTATGAGTTCTTTTAATAAATCCTAGTCACATTGCTTAGATCCTTTGGATCTAACCCCATCTTTTCCTTCCTTGCAGGTTGTGGATCATACATGATCATACTGGATTCAACCTCGAGTCAACACTTCATTACTTTAGGCAATGTCTGGTACCTTCATTATTTATGTTCATACACTTATGTATGTTTGCAATCATTCATATTCTTCTGAAAGTTGGCTATTAGTGACCATTCTTGATGTTTTTGGGTCATTTGATGAAAAGATGTAAAAGTTTCTTAAAAGTCGTCATGACAACATTTTCATTTGTAATGAAATTTTTTTGCAAATTGGTTGCAAGTTGGTTTTGGTCATTTTGGAGGTTGAGGAATGACTATACATCCATAAATTTCCCTAAGTAGAAGACTTAAATTGACAAAAAATAGGAAGAAATCACCTTATAGCAGACAAAAAAAAGGTTGATCCATTTTATGTGTGGTGCTAGAGGGATTTGTAGGGACTTTAAGAGTCCAAATCAATTTATTGGAAGCCATGAAGCTCATAAAGCATAGTAAAAACATAAATCTCATAAAGCATGGTAAAAGAGGGCCCTAACTCTGGTAAAATGGGAAATTTTCCACTTTGCACTGCTCTTCTTTTGTGAAGCTCGAGGTTGATTTGGAATCTTGGAGCCTTTTGATCTTCATATGGCAGTTGCTAAGGAACTATGTTATACAATTTCAGGGCATGAAATTTTACACTTTTTGACATCATACATTTTTCTCCTTAGCATTGAGTTACAATGTGGGGGAGTTGAATAAAATATATGTACAGTTATAAAATTTCATGCCTTGAAATTTTATAACATAGTTCCTTAGCATTTGATCTTCATATGGCAGCCATGACTTGAGGTATGCATTCGAGCTTTGTCTTCTCATTAAATCAATTTAATTTTGATGGAATTTGTTGATTTAATGGCACAATATGAATGTTAATACTGACATTGTTTACATCTTTGCATTTGGAATGCTTAATGACCCACGAGAATTGAGAGCCAGAGCATCATTGATATTACCTTGAAGACATTGTGTGAAGTGTTTGGTATCTCTTTATTTGTTTTGCTGTTGATATTCACTATGTGGTACTCCCCATTTATGATCATTTCATGAGGAAATGTCTTGATGGCTCACGAGATACAAGCTAGGGCATCATGCATTGTTTATGAGCTCACTGTTTAATACTGACATTATTTACATCTTTGCATTTGGAATACTTGATGACCCATGAGCTTTGAGAGCTAGGGAATCATTGCTATTACCTTCAAGGCATTGTGTGAAGTGTTTGATCTCTATTTATTTATTTTTCTATTGATATTCACTATGTGGTACTCCCCGTTTATGATCATTTCATGAGGAAAAACATGGTATCTTCTTTTCTTTCTACAACATTCTTCTGAGTGCACTTGTCCTGTAGCATGGTTTTTCTTTTAGAAGTGTATGGCTTGACTATGCACATGCATAATTGTAGATGATGATCAGTAATAGGATTCCATTCATTGCTTAGATCTTTTTGATCTAACCCCATCTCTCTTTTCTTTGTAGGTTTTGGATCACATAGGAGCACACTGGATTCATACACAAGTAAAAAATTCATCACTTCAGGCAATGTATGGTACCCTTTTTATTTATGTTCATCCTCTTATGTATGCTTGTACTCTTTCATATTCTTCTGAAAGTTGGCTATCTCACGACCTGTGTGAGCCCAGATGATTTTTTCTTTCAGTTCCTTTCCTTGTATAGTATGCACAAGTTATTTGGCATATATATATGCATATGTAATATTTAGATGCAAAAATTTCTTTTCCTTTACATGTATATTTTCATGAAATGAACACAAATTAAACAAGATCATCTAATAATGCAAACTAGGGTACTATAGTCACTCATCTATTAATTAGGTTACCAAATTGGAATGGGCATGAAAAATATGGTAACAAGAACCATTACTAAGGATTGAACATAAGTCTAAAAGTCCCCAAACCTATTATTCTATGTGTCCTTATTGCCTTCATAATTTTGGTTCAACCCCTATAGGATGCCCAAGCCTAGAGGCCAAGGAAAGTACCCAAGAGAACTTGAAATAAAGATGAATGAAACCATTGTCCTTATGTGGGTAAACCCATATAAGTGTTCTTTCTTTACATCACAACTCCTACTTGAGGATCCACAATCATGCATTTATATTCAAGACTTATTAGTACCTTGGTCTTTTTGAATCTTAGGATGACATCTCAATTGGGAAAGGAAAACCAAAACCTTTCATAGACCAATCACAACCAAGGCATGTGGGTATTCTTCTGTTGTACAGTTATACTCATAAAATATATGTACAGTTATAAAATTTCATCCCTTGAAATTTTATAACATAGTTCCTTAGCATAGTTTACTATGCTAAGGAACTATGTTCAAAGTCAAATGTGTTATCAAGCAATAATGGTTCACATCTCAAACCTCACAAGATCTTCAAGCTAGCATGCTATCAAAATAGAATGGTAGTGGTGATTCAATGCATCTACAACCTCAACAACATGGCAACATTGATCCAATAACAACAAATACATTGCAAATGCCAAGCTCATGGTCTCAATGAAATAAATAGTGTATAAAATAATATATGGTGCACAACAACAGCAAGCATGCAATGACATCAATAACATCATACATATATATGTATATATATGTATGTATATATGTATATGTATATATATATGTATATATATACATATATATGTATATATATATGCATATATATGTATATATATA
>MU224790.1:9519339-9566586 GCA_018584345.1 Thuja plicata
TATAACGTGGAAACCCAATTTGGGAAAACCACCAATGCAACTAGTTACTGATTTTCACTCTTCTGAAGTGAGCCCTGTTAGGAGCCAACCCTGTTAAAGGTTACAAAAACACACTGTTAGGTGTGACGCTGTTAGAGGATTTAATCACCCTATTAGGAGTGGCCTTGTGAGAGGTCTTTAGAGAAATTCAACTAAATTGTCACCTTGTTAGAGGATTTATGAAATGGTTGTTAGACCAACTCTGCTAAGAGACTTCGGTATCACTGCTACAATGGTTAGAAAGTAACAATGAAGTGATCTGAATTAAATACAACTTATCTTGCTGATACAGATCTCCATTCTGTGCCAATAGATCCTTACTGGTCAAATATATATTTTGCAGCACCTCAAGGATATCTCTAATCCTTCATCAGAATTCACAAATTCCTACTTCTTTTCATTTCCACATGCTTCACACTTACACACTTGAATTCACAACTTGATCTTTCATATATACCCTTCCGGTTATCAAGTTGGCCCAATAACAAATTTCAATTAATAAATATTACATTGGTCGGCTGAATAAACATTTACAAATAATATCCTTCGCAGACCGACAACACTGTCTAGAAATGATATTCCAGTGTTGACCAACTGATGCTCGGTGAACACTGCAGATTCTGCGAAAATCCTTCGGTAACTGACTGAACTCGGTAAGCACTGACTTTCCTTCACATATTCTTTGATGACCGACTGAACTCGATAAGGACTGAATTTCCTTTGTTGACCGAGAGAGCTCAGTAGTAACTAATTTCTCGATATAGTATTTTGGAGCGCTCGGTAGACTCTGTAAATAGCTTCTCTTACCGTCTGAACTCGGTAGACTCGGTTAACTGCCTTGCTGAACATTCTGAGCTCGGTAGACTCTGTCTAATGACTGATATGACATTTTTGTAACATCAAGGACAATACACAATTAAAAAATTGTTTCCAACAGATTCAACCTTGAGTTGGTATGCTATTGGAGATGATTTATTTGGTTTAGAATTCTGATTAGGGTTTGCAAACAAGTGCTTTGATTTTGGTTTATTCTTATGTTGAGGTGATATTTCTTATTGAATTGTTACTCCTTTCAATGTAAATTTGTTTTTAAATATTTCAAAATGATAAGATGTCATCCTTGTTACTGGAATGAAAGTAAATCTTGGTTACTTTTTGAATCAAGGTTTCCTTAATCGTTAAGGTTTTCTTCAAAAATCCTAGTTGATTTTACTATAAAAAAGTGATATGGTAAGATTCCAATGTTGTTTTTCTCAAAATTAAGTGTTTCCTAATGATGAAGTCTAATTGAGAAATATCCATCTCTATGATGAAGATTTTATGATAGATCCTAATTTTGTTGGTTCTAGGAAAAGGACCTGTAAACCTTGTTGACAAACTTTTCAAAAATCAAGGATTTGGTTGTTTGGAAAACACTGGTAATTTGATGTGATTTGATTGGAATTATATGAATGATAAAGTTGTTTAGAGTTATAACAATGACAAATTTTCTAAAAGAACCTATTTGTATTAAGAAGAAATTGAATTTAAAAATTTATTCAAAAGATAAAAAAAAAACCACACTTAAGAACTCATCTTATCAAAGTGAAAACAATTATAATGTTTGGTTTATTTTCTTGTTACATTTCCACAAGTTTTGCAAAAATAAACCAATTCAGACAAGCTACCTAAGGACAATTTTGGTTTCCATGGATAAAGAGGTAAGCTTGCTACTTAACCAGGATTTAATAAGGATTATGTTAAAAGAAGTTTTTGTAGTTTACCTCTCTTTACAAGAGTCTCCCACCATCATAAAAATTATTGTTTGCACAATGCATGAGGATTACTAGAGGAGAGCTATTTTTCAATTTTTTTTGTTAATCACCCCATTAAGGATGAATGATTTTTAGATTATAGAAGGTTTCATTTTCATGGTTAAAATGATTGTATCCCACTTTTGGCCATCCCTCTCACCATTCTTGATAAGGAAAATATTGGAGGCGAGCCTACTATGGTTCAAATTGAATGCACTACTTGAAGAAAAATCAGATGAAGGTAGGTTTAGAAGTTTTATTACCCTAAGAAGGATGAGAGAATATCCCTATTATCTTTATTCTCCAAACACAATATACATGGTGTTCATTTTTGGACCTTTTATATAATAGAACTTAGGTATGCTTTGTTAGGAATAATACAACTAAGAGGGGTGGTGAATCAGTTGTGTGCCAAATATCTAAACTTTAAAATTTAAACCAATTACTTAATACAAATATGAAAACTTCAAGAACAAAACCATAACACAAGTATTTTATTGTTGAGGAAACCCTATTAAGGGAAAAAAATCGATAGGAATTAGCACCCAAAAATAATGCACTAGAAATATTGTATCCTTGTTAGGAGATCTAGCCCTGTTAGGAACTAATTATTACATCCAGTACAAGTCCTTGTTAAAGGACATACCCTGTTAGGCATCTTCTCAACCCTGTTAGGAGTTGAATGGAATGATGAGCTCACTGCCCAAGCCAATTTCCTAAAGTGAAGGTTAAATACACCTTCTGAAGGTTAAACCCACCTTCTGTACTTACTGTCCAAAGAGAAGTATAAAGGTATACTTATAACAGTGAACTGACTGATAACAACATGATTTGTTTATACAATTCCAATAAAGTGCATTACAAACATAATCAATGCTCTACATCCATTAGAACTCACATACACATGCTCGTAGAATCTAATACATCCAATAATACATTTACACATCAAGACACTACTTTCCTTTATACAAGTTACAATAATCAATTAGGTCAGCCTTTTAAGACTTCCCCAATGCATAATAAATTACATAGACCCTTGCTAAGATACAAATAATACCTTACATAAGTATTTAACAAATGTAAATAATCAATTACATTCCAAGATACATAAGTCATTCTTTCCATCCATTAAACATGATACCTTTCAGTAGTCAGCTCCAAATAGGTCTTCGCAAGACCACTCGCCACAATTGATGTCACCAAGAATCCAACGACCCAAGAATCACAAAGAATGTTCTCTCATGTATCTTTTATCATGTCTTAAGCTTGCATACCATAAATCATGCTTGTATCTAAGTTATCCCAAAAAATTAGAGACCATCTCTGTCATAATATGTGCTCGCATACACACACATGTCATACACTCTCTGTACACATCTATCAATATCGCATGTTCTTGTGATAACTAGTCTTTCTGAGACTTCTACTACATCCAACTAAAACATATGTTGACATCAATGATAAAACATGAATGTCAACACCTCAAACAACAACAATTCCAACATTCTTAGCATTTTGATCACTAGGAAAAGGTGAGAGCATAATCCTAGTAACCTTATTCACAAGAAAAATGAAGTCTTTCTAATTATGCTATGTGTTTGAACTTGGAAATTTTCCACAAGAATTGATAGGTACATGAAAAATTAACGGTTTATTGTGTGTACCTTGTTCGAAGTTGTGTGCATTTTTTAGGTTTTTTATTTGCAAGACATTACCTTGGCGATTGTTCTAGCTCCTAAGAATCTCTTTCCACACATGTTAGTTCAGCACAAGATAAGTGAAGTGAAGGAAATCCAAAATATTGCATAAATTTGATGAAATCTTTTGAAAGAACAAAGGTAAGCTTAGGAATATTGTAGAAAGCTTGGTAAAGATTAAGGATCTTGTTGTAATTATTATATGCATTTACCTCATTATCAAGCTTCTCCAATTTATTTTTATAGAAGATCTTTTTGTATACTTGTTTAGTCTCTTGGCCTCCTCCTTGTAATCATCTGGAATTCTGAATGCAAGCTTTTTTACCTTCTTCAATTTTTCCCTTTGCAATACATTTTAAATAAAAATAGCTTTCATATTTTCAATTTTTTTTATCAAAATGCAAAGGTGCTATTAAAATGTCCATAGGAACTATTAAAATGTTCATAGACACTATTAAAATGTGGGTAAACACTATTAAAATGTGCATAGGTTTTATTAAAATGTGCATGGGCACTAAAACAAAGTGTAAAAGCGCTAAAAAAATCTACAAAGGAGCTAAAATTTTATGCAGAAGCACTGAACTTTAAAGAAAAGGAGCTAAAATCATAGGAGCTAAAAATTATTGCAAATGACAACTCCATGTGTGTAGGCATTTTTCTTTAGTGCATAGGAGCTAAATTTTTTTGCAAAGGCACTGATATTTGGTGGAGAAGAGCTGAAACAATATGCAAAAGCTCCAAAACTATGTGTAAAGGCACTAAAATTTAGGGTAAAGGCACTATTGTTCTCTGTGTGAACCTGCAAGTGTCAATTCTGAAACCAAAAATTATCAAATCAGTGAGGCTTGGGCCCCATAGTGGGCATCATTTGTGTGTGTGTAAAACTACAATTCACAAATCTACATGAAACATTAGTTTAACATACTTTGAAATTGAATTCAAAAGATCTATACTAGTTAATCAATTAAAAAATGAAAGCAAATCAAGAACATGTCATGGATCTCTATCTAGAAGGACTAAATGAATGCTCTCAGCGGCAAAGCAATCCTAAAGTGACAACCTCTAGAATGAGAATTATGATCTAAAATGATGAAACGATGTAAAAGCTACGTGAATTGATGCAAATTAGGCTAATCTACATGCTCAAATCCTTCTAAATATTCATTATGATTTTCCATTATGATGTTACTAGATGTAATTACAACTATAACTATGATGCTTTGATGAATTATATGAATTCGAGATCAAAGTGGATGTAAAGGGATAATTTGTACATAATTATGCCTCATATTTATAGGATTTCCCAAGGTGCAGGGGGTAAGTCAAGATAACCATGGTCAAAGTATGATTGAGGTTAAGGGTGATTGATGTGTCCCCTTTGAGTGGACAAGATTGATTTATAAGATTGAGTTGTCAATATAGAAAACCCTTTTTTAAATCCATGTGCTTGCTTTCCTCATTTCCCATTGGTTGAGTGATTATTCGGCATGTAGTGGTAAGTGAGGAATATTATGATTTAATTAATTCAAAAGAATTAATTAATTTAGCCATGTTTGATTATTGAATTGAATTTAATCAATTGGTGAACTAAGTAATTAAATGATTAATTCAATTACCTAATTATTTGATTTATTGATTTTAACTAATTCAAAATGGCTTGTATTTGATTGATTTTTTCTTTAACTCGTGTTGACCAATTTTAGATGTACATATATATATGTGTGTGTATATTTAAATAAATAAACAAACAAATAAATAAATATATATATATATATATATATATATATATATACCACACAACCTATTCTATCATAGATTATAATTAATGTACATATACTAATACTTTAATGTGAATAAATCTTGCCATGTCAAACCTTATGTAGAATAAAAATTTACATGGTTTGATTTCTATTTGCATTCATCATCATCTTTGTTCAAAAATAACTTTCATTGTTAAAAAGAAGAGCATATTTGTGATAGATATGTTAGAAGTTGATTTTCAAACTTTAGTTTATCAAATTATTTCTCAATTCTTTAAATCATTTTCTAGTTTATATATTAGCCTTGGTTTTTATTTCCAAAAATTTACATAATTCTTTTTATGGTACATAATTAGGTAATTTTTTAATGTATTTATTATAGATCATTGTGATTTAGTTATATTATTCATTTATTATGTATAGGATGAACATGTGATTACATTATAAAGATATCTCATTAACCTTTTATATGATTTAACTTGTGCTTAAAAGTAGTTTTGTGAATTGATAAGTTTTATGTCAATCTTTTATGAAAGATATGTGAAAGAGTGGCTCTATTATAGCTGTATAATTCTCTTTTATTTTATTTATTTAAGTTTAGTGTTATGTTTTCCTTTTTCTAGAATTAGGTATTGCTAGAATAGAAAAAAATTAACCCACCTCAAGTATTCATTTAATAAAAGATTTCAAACTCTGTAAAGCTTCTCAAGTTGTCATGAGTTGTGGGAGTAAAAGGAGCTAATAAGATATTGTTTTTATAAAAGTATATCTTTGGGAAATAGCGGAAAACGTATGGCATAAACAAATCTTATCCCTCTTCCTTAATTCCTAAAAAGAGATTCCAAATCTGATGTGAATCATGTGAATTCCTTTGATGGCTCAACCAATATCATAAAAAATTTGTGCAAATCCACCTACTTATTTATTCCCATTATTATTATTGCTACTTAAATTCACTTATATACTCCTCTCTCATATCTCCTTTGTACATGTGTATTCTACTCTTGGAGGGATATAATTTACATGTTTTTTATAATTATCATCATAGCTTAATACCCATGACATTGAAAAGTACATAGGCCTCTATTATAAGATCTATTACCTCATTGAAAATAATAACATTCATTTTAAGGGATATATTGACCAAGGAAACTAATTTGTATCACTCTCTAACAAAACCCTACGTGTTTATATAAATCACCCCCCAATAACTTTTTTAGTCTAACCATAAAAATCTAGTTTCCATTCTCCTTAACAATGTTAATCCCTCTATTATTTCTCCTACTCATTTTCATTCCTTTTCATGTAATGTCAATATTTATAATCTCAATTTTAACTCTTCTTACTCCTCACTTTCTTCTCTCATCAACCTATCTCTTAATGAGACCCCAAAGAATGGTTATTATTATAATCTTTATATGGAAGATTTCACATGTTAAATTGGTTAAATGAATTTATAATGATCCCATTTTATCATTCAATATCTATACCATATACTTCATTTTTAACCATCACTTACAATAGTACTCCTAGGTGTAGCTTTGAAATGTTTCCAAATTACAAATGGTACTTTTGTTGACATCTTAAGTTTCACCATTGATACCATCCAAATTGGTATCATAGATTAACTTTCCATATGATACATAATTCTTTCTTCCAAACAATTTAATATTATCCTTGGAAATCCTTAGGTCAAACAACCAAGTTTTTCTCTTGACCCTCCATCAATGGATTATAATTTATTCATTGCAATGAGGTCCTTATTGTACCTCCTTATGAGTAACAACCATTATTATATGTAGGGAACTTCATCAGTGAATCCCTTATCACCAAAATATAGGTCTTCCTTATGATTTCCATGACACAATATTTAGCCTCTACATATTTTTTAAAGAGGCATAGTTATGCTCACATAAGAAAAATATGTCTCTTGTTATCTATATATTTGGCCCTTTTAACATTCTCTCCTATCTTGTCCATGTTTTCCATGTCTCATTTTCAAAAAAATAAAAAAAAATAAAATTGAACAAAAATAAAAAAGGGGATGAAACACCTATAATAGAATGAATTCAACATACTCCAAAATTTTATTCATTAATTCATTTGCATCTCTACATATCTTCCCATGTTGGCTCCATGAGTTTTTGGTATAAAAAAGGCTATATAGTTATTTCTTATTTCTTTCATTGAGAAATAGTGGATAACCTATGGTATATAATAAATTATTTTATAGTTAATGTTAAATGAATTTTACTTTAGATGAATATATTGCTAAACATTTTGGGTTCTTTGATATAATTATAGCTCACTTACAAAATATTTGCACCAATTATTTTTTTCTTTATTTTGTCACGCTTTCTATTCAATTGTTCTTAATGGTACATTATTGTAATATATGGTCCAAACATAATGTATAGTCTACGCATATTTATCAGTTTTTAGAGTTCTTTGCAAATTATATGTTGGTAATATATTACAAGTGCCATAGGATAATTTCATTGGAAAATTAAAATATATCTTATATTTATCATCAACCTTGTCCATACTATTATTCTCATATGTCACTTAAAACCCTAGATAAAAAGAAACAAAATGATGCCATGGAGTGGAATAATTAGTGACATGCTTGAGGATATATCTATATAAAATGATTTAGAATTTTTCAATCAAACATCAAATAACTATTGCAGTGTCATAAATTGTATGCACCTTGATAAGGTGTCCAATTCTATGCCTTCTTAGCAGCCATTTTAGTGTGTGTTCATTCTTCTATGCATCATAGGACTTTGATATGTATTTAATTAATATTTTTTTTGGTCGGTAAAATATAGTTATTATATTATATTATTTTTATAATGATAATTACAGAGTTATATCTTTTCAATTATGTCTATAGAAGAAAGCCAAAACCACCATACTAAAAAACCCCCATTTTCATACAAACACCATCTAAATATCAAGGGCCATACACAAATTTCCCCTGCAATTCTACCCATTCCCAACCCATTTTACAAAAACTACAAATTTTGAAAATTGCCTATGAACATGCCTATTTAGCTATGCATCGACCATTCAAAAATTCAACTGACAAATTTGATAACCTGGCACAAAAAAGAGGACTAACGTAGGGTTCCATGAATGAAAATGTGGTCCATAGAACCACCAACACCACCATTATGCCGAGTCCCAACCACTTCGATCCCATCGTAGATCTGATTGTGCCTCATTCATGATCTAAATACTTGAGAAATCCTAGGTCCACCTTCATGGACTCATCCATCATGACCACGACCACATGCACAACATACATGACCATGTCCACAACCCTAACCTAGATCATTTCTCCTTCATTCCCTCCTTTGGGCTTCCATGTCCAACCAAACATCTACCAATTTTAACCAGAATAGAGAGGGGTTCATCTGGCTCTTGGGTAACCCCGCAACCATCTCCAAATCCCAATCGTGCATGAAATAAAATATCATAGTATAGGCTCTCTGAGCATCTATTTTTCATTTTATATCATTTCCCAATCCTCTGTGCATCAGAAAGGGGTGCACAAGTAGTGTAATCCCTAGATAACCCAACCAATCCCCATGTGAAGACACAAAATCACACCCCAAGACAACATATTACAAGATTTCATATATTCCCACCCACCATTTAGGTTACACACATCTCACCATTATGTGCTTCACCTCCTCCTTTGATGATAAATGCAACCCCCATGCAAACCACAAGGAGACAATATTTGCATTAGTGCACTAGTGGAAATCAGATACCACATACTCCACACCCAAGAGATCTAATCATTTCCCAAAGGAAGGGTGCATCAAAGTAAAGATGTGTTTCAATCTTTCCTCTATCACTGACCCTTTGAAGGCCATTTTCTACTTCGTGGCATTGAATGCAAAGTTTTCTTCCATGGCACCTCACTTCACTTCACACATCACAACCCACCTGCTTTTTCACTGCCAGAAAGCTGTGCCTTTGGGTTTGAAAACCAAGGAATGTATAGTACCCACATTCCTTCGCATTTAATTATCAATAAAGTCAACATGCATGAAGATAACCATAGACAAAACCA
Source organism: Thuja plicata (assembly GCA_018584345.1). Classification (NCBI taxonomy): domain Eukaryota; kingdom Viridiplantae; phylum Streptophyta; class Pinopsida; order Cupressales; family Cupressaceae; genus Thuja; species Thuja plicata. The sequence goes on from MU224790.1 coordinate 9,528,713, forward strand.
AATTCCACCACCTTGCCAACATCTAATTCATCTCCGTCCAACATGATCAATCAAAATATTTCCTTTACCCCATCCATCACAACAATGTCATCAAATATGGGTATAATGATGTCAACCTCAACATTCAAAAATGTTTTTGTCCACCTTAGTGTGCCACATCTATTTCCAACTTGGAAAATGATTCATCGAATACATTTTCCCCTGATGCACATGTGTGATTTTGAAATATTGAAATGTAAGCAATTTCTTTCTAATAAGTGAGATGATTTTTTGAAGTCCCCAAGAAAAGGACTTGCTTGATGCTACAACATTTATAATAATCTAGGAATCTCCCTCCATATTTATGTTAACCACTTGTAGCCTTTGTGTCATCTCCATCCCCATCAGTGCAACCCAAGCCTCAATATAATTATTAGTCACATTACTCAAATTTTTATGGTAAGTCATAATTATATTTCCATCTGAATCCCTTGCAACACACCCAATGCATGAGGGACTAGATTTGTCCTTTTCTGCACCATCAAAATTTAATTTATATCAACCTTCTTCTAGAGCTTCCCACATGCCTTATTCTCTCCTTGTCTTTGCCAGATTTAATTCATAAAAAATTAAATATGAGTCCTCTTTTAATTTAATTTCTATGAGGGCCCTTAATTATAGCTATGCCTCTTTAATTATTTCATTCATTCAATCACCACCTATACACATAGGCCCTATTTTATTATGGATGACCTTTTTTGTATTTATTCTTATAGCATACCTTGATTTTGCACATGTTTTGGGCATTCACATATCCAAATTGACCCCCAACTCAAATCAAAGCCTGGATTGGTTGGAACAAGGTGAATGGGTAGGTAGGGGATGAGTCATCTTGCCCCATGTCTTGGGATTTTCCCTGTTCCCCATAAATCGGTCTCAAATTTGAATGGTATAATGATATTTTGATTATAGCAGGACGTTCAAACCCACATCCACCTCCTTTGAGTTTGGAGCCCTAAAATGACTTGGTGAGGTATAAAATCAAAGTTACCTCCCATTCACTCAATTAAGCATTTGTGATCTCAAGCATCCAAGGAGAAAGAATAAACATTCAATCATTTCAAGCATTCAAGTAATTTCATGCCATCATATTATTCATTGTGGAAAGCTTTAAAAACCTTAATGCAAGCACGTCCTTTGTGATTTCCTTTTAGGTCTTTGTGGAGTCAATCTATTGCATAATTAAGGTGTAAGACATCTTGATTCTCAGATCTAGTCTTTTCTTCAACACACTTTCCTTTCAAGTAATTTTCAACTAAATGTCATGGTTAATTCCAAAATCGAGGTTTGAATTAGGAAAACCAATTTTCATAAATATTTTCTCTTTTTTCTATGTGAAGGTGACAATTGGCACACATGCAAAAGGAGCTGAAAATAAATTAGATTGGGAGCTCCAGTTTGATGGTTTTTCCGTCAAAATTTATAGGGTGAAAAGTGGGTTGAATTTCCCTTGACCATTAGATTCATCCTTGACCCTCAAAGTCACTCCTAACCTTAGATTTTACACTGAACCTCATATCCACTCCTAACCTCCTAATTTGGGATGGAATTTATGTTACAAGTTAGTTATTGTTTCTACTTTGTATATCTAGTCTTAGAATTGAGTTCTCAGTCTGCATTTAGTCTGTGCATGCAAACAAATTCTTTCTCTATCTTGCCCTAGATCTTGCATTTTTCAATTCATTTACATAGTCATCTTCCATTACAACAAATGATCATTGCATATTCCTAGCACTTTATTCCTCTTGAGGCCAAGTGTATCATCTTCCTTCCAATGTAAGAGGAGATAGGCCTAAGCTTCCTAGTTTGTTTATGCAAGTTGGTGAACACTATTTCCTTCATTAAATTATTGTGAACCCAAATACTTACATCTCAGTTCCAATTTAGATGTCTAGATGTAACTTTTATGCACTTAATTAGTAATAATTTTATTCATGTTGTTTCATTTCATGCATATGTAGATCCTTTCATTTATTTTTTATGCACTTGCATTAATGATAAAAGACATAAAAATCCCATATTGTTTCATGCATTTTATTCACATTTTCATTGTATTTTCAATTAGATTAGTTTCATAATGTATATATTTTCTAGAGGTGATAGTGGGCTAGCCTCCCTTTTATAACTATATCCCTCTCCTAAGGATCCTCCTATCTATTATGACATATTGATGCAAGAAGTGGCACTTTTATCAATCATCTTCCTATCTAGGATATGTTAGATTGGGTGGTTACCATTGCACCAAAAGCTTAAACTATTAATGTCTGATACAACCACTAGAATTATAGAATCCACATGAGGCTGTCAAACCCTTGTCACCAACTATTGCATGGCCTGACTGAGAGCAAGGGTGAACACCTTGCAACAATCCCACCCTCAGGACATTCATGGGGTTGGAACTTGTGACCTTAGATCTGATACCAATTGTTAGATTGGGTAGTTTCCATTTCACCAAAATCTCTAACTATTGATGCCCAATACAAACACTAGACTTATAGAATCCACAAGAGGCTGTTAAACCCTTGTCACCAACCACTGCATTTCCTGATCGAGACCAAGGGTGCACACCTTTCAATAAGATGAACTATTGTAGGATAGTGTTGATTATTCTCTTGATATGTACCTCTCCCATGAGGGTACCTTGGTGAAAGAGGATGATGTTGGGATAGAATAGATTAATATGGTTTTCAATTCACTTAATCATAGTTTATTCATTTGGATGAAGCATTAATGAGTTATGTTTGTCCCTCTCCTAAAGTTTGTCCAACTCATGAAGCTAGTTTGGAGAAAGAGGATAATATCCTTGATGCTCTCCTTTCTCAAATTTAAACCTTTAGAGAACCTAATAAAGTTAATACCATCCATGTTTTAGGTAGTGAGAATCCAAAGATTTTTGTCCACCTTCATCAAGATATCATTCAACCTCAAAAAAACCTACTGATTATGGTAAAAGGTTCTCAACAACCTGATTACTATGAAATATCACACATATATAATGTAGACTCCTTCTACATCACCATGCCTCAAGAACTTCCTGTGTTCACCCTTTGACCTTTTGATCATGTAGATCACTTCTGTTGTCTGACTTTTAGTCACCCATTTTTTTTTGGCATTATTGGAATCATATGGTCATGTCAAGTCAGTCTGGATATGTCTAGGTCTAGGTTCCCTCTAGGATAGGAAATATTTGTCAGGTTTCCCTTCCATTGCCTTCTTGCTTCAAGATGGGTGGGATGTTTTAAAATTCTTTATGTTGGGTAGGTTATAGATCCCAACCTGGCAAGGATTGTGTGCTCCTATTAATGATCTTTTTTCAAGCAAGTTGGTGATTGAAATCATATGGATTTAGATGGACAACATCATATGGAAATTCTCAGAGTATGCACAGTCACTTGTTTCAAAATTACTTTGTGGAATGCAATAGAAACAGTGTGCAAGATTAAGGATTCAATTCTCTGAAAACATTAAATAATTGCATTCTTTCTTCATTCAAAAGAAGGAATTTCCTTTGGAGTTGATGGCTCTGTTTGCAGTAGGAATTCAAGAAAGGTAGTAAAACATGAAATGAGGATAGCATGATATGAAGTTCATAAGTCATCTAATTCACAGGCTGGGATCATAAAAGATACTGCAAGGTGATGCGCGGATTGATCAGTGGAAAATGTGCAGCAGAGCCGAACTTGTACTTGCCCAATGTATTTTTCACAGTCAATTAAAGTTGGTGCTTTTCATAATTTGAAAGCATGGATCGATTCTTTAAGTATTCACGATCCCAATAGTGAAAAAAACATGAAATTTGGTGCTAAAATGAGGAAGTTATAAGACGGTGGGTTTCTCAATTTTGGCTACTCCATGGTGGCTTTCGCACTTAGCTGGTGATTTTCCGCAAAGAAGAACTTTGCACTGTGTGGGTTTTGCACTTGGCTAGTGATTTTTCGCAAGCTTAGTTATAATAAGGTGGGCCTGATTTATTAAAAAGGAATATTATGTTATTGTTTTAAGAGATAAAATAAAGCATGTGCTTTAAGTTAAGTAGTCCGCGCACTTAAAAATGACGTGCGGAAAGACAGGTAGTGGCTTCTCCATTATGCAGAAATCGCACCTACTAGGTGCGAAACCCTCAAAGAAGGGTTTTCACATATTGTGGGTTTCGCACCTCCCTCATACATTTTCCACAAAGAAGGATTTTTTTCGCACCTACAATCCAAAATCCCGTCAGCCTCTATCTTAGAGATTTCAAATTATTTCAGAAAACTAATGATCTGGGTCATGATAAAATACCTCAAAGAGGATTTCATCTTCAGGAAGTTTGATCTAAAAATATGTGCAAAGTGGTGAGGCAGAAAATTCAAAATCCAGTGCGCCGGAGCCATTTGCGCACTTAGTTTGTCAAATCCCGCCAGCTTGTATCATGGTGCTTTCAAAGTCTTATTCAATTCTGATTATCTGGGTCGTGTTTAAATGACTCAAGGAACATTTTTGGCTTTGAAAGTGTAACTCCAAAATGCCTCTAATGCCCAGAGCAGAAATTCATAATTTGAATGCTCCAATGTTCATTAACTACAAAGCTCGAGGTTGTAACAGTGTAGATGGATTGAAATGGCACTGTTATTGTTTTGTATTCCCTAAACAAAGACCAAAACATGATCTAATCATTGAATGAGCACAGATATATGACAGATATCTACTGGAATAAGAAGTTCCCAGCCGTTCTAACAATAACTATAACGTTATGGTAGAGTTCATGTGTTACTATATTTTCTTGCTCTCGAGCATGTGTCCAATATGATGATGCGAATACAAGATGAAGGAAAACTCAAAGAAATCAAAGATGGTAGTAACTGAAAATAGTGAACGTGCAGTGGTTTAAGTTCTTTCTAAGATCGGGTGTGTTCTTCATGTGCACAGAGCCGAGTTCGTGTTCACCCAACACATTTTTTTACAGTCAATTGAAGTTAATGTTTAGCATGATTTGGATACATATATTGATCCTCTGGTCTTTCATGATCCTAGCAGTGAAAATCGCATGTAATTTGGTGCTGAAATAAGGAAGATATTGGAAGGCGGGTTTTCCAGTTTTGACTGCTCCAAGGCGGAGGCCGCACCTCTCAAGTGCATTTTCCGCACCTCACAAATATGCATTAACTATATGTTAAGTTGAAGTCTAGTGATGTGGAATGGTTTGTTTTACTCCAAAGAACACTCTCCAACTTTCAAAAGTGGATTTCATGCACTGTAGCAAAAAGAGGAAATTTGAATTTAAAGCGCACCATTACCATTTTCGCACTGAAAAATAAAAAATCCGCCGGCCGACATATCCATGGTTTCAAAGTCTTTTAAAATTTTGACCACATGGGTCATTTTGAAATAATTCAAAGAGTAAATGATGTTTCAACTCCGTGGCCCAATGGATTTAGCTCGATAATGCTGATTGGAGATGAAGAGTTTCAGATTCCATAGTGACTGTTTGAGTTCTCAGATTTGAAAAGTCTTTTTCTTTGCATTCTGTCTCTTTGTATTTGAAGAAGAGGGAAGGTCATTGGCTCTTAGAATCCTGATGTATTGTAGAGTTTATAAATTCTGTAAAGAATTTAGTATAAGGGGTTGGCAAACTTGTTAATGAAGCAAAAGTGATTCTATTTACAGAGGCTTTGTCTCATGTTTGTTGTGCCATTTTAGTGAATCATTTGCATTTTGAATAGATAGAACAGTCATAGGTGAAGCCGCAGTTGCATGCTGGATTCTATTTCATGTCTGTGATTGCAGTGAAAGTAATTCTATTTGCTCGTCATGTATGATTCTTCTCCTATTCATTCAGTAATTTAGGTGCATCAGAATAGAAAGTACAATTATATGTGGAACTGTAATTCCTGCTTGGATTCTATTTCATGTTAGAAGTTGCAGCGTAAGCAATTCTATTTGCTATTCATGTACGATTCTACTTATGTTCTCCTTAGTAGAATATGCATTTTTAGAATAGGTAGATTAGATTTGAATATAGATCAAACATTATCCTTGCCTAAATTGTTTGTGTCTACAAGCAATTTGGTTAAAACTCATAAGGAATAAATTTGATGATCGATAAAAACATATTCATTGCATATCATTACATACTCAGGGAGCTGTACCTGTCAATTCAGAGGGCAGTGATAGATAACTTACACTGACCCATTTGTTGGTGAACATCCTTTTGTCCTTTCACCTTGGGTGTATTGAAGAGTTAGAGATTATAAATCTTAAGGGAGGACAAACTGTTAACCAACAACTTCACAATTTTAAAGGATCTCACAATGGCTAATACGTGTTAGCTTGTCATAGTTTCTAGCCACTCTGTGGAGAATGCATTCTCAAATTTATTCCATCCCACCATGTGTCCTCCCAGACTCCCATGCTCAAATAGGGCCTACTGATACATAGTTAGGGAATATTCATTCCTATGAAGAATTCCACAACTAATGGATTTCTAGATAGTTGTTCCATCCATGCCATTTAGATGAGCCTACACAATCATGGTGTCTCTGATCAAGATGCCATTTTTTTTTTATTTTGAGCCTAGATGGAAGGCATGCTATGATTAACCATCAGAAGGATACATTCATCCAAAAAAAAATTAATTTAGTGATCCATTCTAGATTTTTAGCATTCTAATTGATTGTAACAAAATTGTAATCATTCTTGATCATGTCGACCGAGGGTTTTTCTATAAAACTCCAGAGGCTTGCATATTGAAAGTTGTTAGAAACATTGGACTCTAGTTCAATAGGAGAGGAAACAAACTGTATTATTTGTAAAGATTTATCTTTCTAAGAACAAGAGTTTGTGCCCTTTAGACCATGGGTGCATACTATAACATATATTTTCTGGGGCATTCTCTCTCACCTTGGCATGTTTTCTCTTAATAAATCATGAGGAATTTATACTCGGTGTCTTTTCCTTTTTATTAATCATTGTGTCATGTGTTTAACTTTCATAGGTGTGTTCTAGTTTTGTTATGTTTTCTACAACCTTATCTTCATGAAGGAGGTTTTTAGGAATTGAGGCCTTCTCTTTTGACCCTTATTCAAAATATTGATGTCTTCCTTGGCATAGTGTTGAATACCGTGTCCCTTGTTGAAGAGAATTGCACTTGCTTTAGGAGTGATGTGCCTTAATTCAGACCCTTGTATATGCCTCCTGAGATAGGATATGAATGTGTAAGTCCTATGTACAATAAATTTGGTTTCTCGTTATCCTTCCAAAAATGAAGGGACTATGGTGCACCATGTCATGAGTGAGTGATGACACAAAACTCTGACAAGGAAGGAAAAACCCCTGTGAATACTATTTGACAAATTGTGAGCCTTTCCAATAAAGATTTGATTTGGTGTTTCACCCCCCTTAGATTAAGTTTTTTAATGAAGGTTGTCTTCTTCCATTTCACCAAACACCAAAAGAAGATCCAGATTATATAAAACCTCAGAGGTTGTGTTGTCAGGAGCACCCTGTCCCACTCCTGCAACACTTCTAAAACTTCCCCTCAAAGATGCACAAGCCAATTTAGGGGATCAATAGTTTTTCTTGGCATTTCCAATGGGACTGAGATAAACACAATCACCAAATTCAGTGCATGATTTGGTTTTTTCAATGGGAATACAGCGAGAAAGTGCACACATCTGGCACCATTTGGGGTCTAGTTAGGGTATGGAACCAATTTACTATAGTTTTTTTATATGGTTTCTTCTCAAAATTATCATGCAGATCTAGTTCCTAGTGCACAGGTGATGTTGCTTGATCTTCTGTGAAATATGAGGATCATTGAGCTTGAAAATCAATAGAGTGTCCCTTGACATTCCTTGTCTATGTTTGAGGCCTCTATTGAGGAACCATGTTTGATAAAAGATCCTGTCATGGAGGACTAATTTCTATATGAATGGATTCAAGAATTTTCATGTTCGATGGGAGATAAACCTGATTGGAGAGATTTTTTAGAGTTCTCTTTCCAATCCCTAATGTTGGACATGATTTAACTTTTCAAGGAAACACCGATGTTTTGATACTCAAAGAAAAAACATAAACAAAGTCAGCAAGACCCATAGATGAAACAGTTGAGAAAAACCCCAAAAGAAGATAACCTTCCCCTTCTATATTCTAAGGTTGATGATATGAGTGGTCTCTTTTCTGAGGTCCCCTATTTTGTTGAAGATGATGAGATTCCTATTTTGAAATTTTTGAAGGTTGTGGAGACTCCTTTGGAAGAAGCTTGAATATGGAAATCTCTCCCTGAGCTCCTCAACAAGAAAAGACAAGCAAAGGATGATGTCATGAAATTATGGGATGAGGTAGAAGCCTTTTGTGCTTTACTTGATGATTGTACTATGAATGTTTCGACAAAGTCATCCCTTGTGCCCCAGCTAATGGAACCACCAGTCACCAAGCCCCAAGAGTGCACCAACATGCCCCTTGCCACAAATCCTTTGAAAGAGATCCCTTGGTGCCCAATAAGGTATTATTTAGAACCATTTTTTGTTATCCCATTAAATTCATGGTTATGTCAGAGCATGAAGAGAGTCTTGTCAAAGATCTTGAGACGCCATCTCACATGATGTAAGAGGAAATACCCAAGTTGGCTTATAATTTTGTCACCTTTGACATATCAAACCCAAGAAGGGTAATAACCATGTTACCTTTCTTTTTTTAGAATACTCTAGAGCCATTAATTGCAAAGAAAAATCTAGGTCACAAGGGTAGCTCTCAAGTCTAGTAAATGGGTTCTTAAAAAAATTTGGGTGTAAAGTTAGTGTAAATAATTAGGTTTGTTTTGTTTGGTTTTTTCATTTTTAATAAGCACTATCCCACAGGGTGACATGTTTCTGGTATCCCATGTATAGTCATCAGTCCCTTTTTAGTCACAGTGGGTATTTCATGATTATTACTGTCATTTGTCAAACTTCTAAATTTTTTAAATGATGATTTTATTTTTATGCTGCACTAACCCATTTTTCTTTGTTAAGAGAAAGCGTGCCAATGCAACATGGTTTTCCTTTTATTTTTTTCCATTCATGTTCTCAAAAAGGTATCCTCTTCCCCATCACCATTCTGTGTACGATGGTGAGGCCATTTGTTGTGATATTTAAATTTCTGTAACCCAAACATTGAAGATTCATTTTATGACTTAAAGAATTGAATAGTTCAAAGAAATAAATGACAAGAAAATAATATATAGACTCTAAGATAAAGAGAGGAAAATTGATATGTTATATTTATCTATAGTATCTATGTACATTACAAAAAATTTTCAAAAAAAATAACAAGACTTTCTTCATCATTTATATTTTATATATCATAACATTTATTTTCTTTTGAAAGAATTTTATTTTTGGGCATGGGTTAGGCATCTCCAGAGCTAGATCCATCTTCTCTTGAGTCATCTCCATCTTCCTTTGAGTTAGAAGACTCCCTTTCATTTGAATCAGTAGGAAAATCCTAGGATTTCTTGAACAAAAACCTCAGGTAGAATTATTCTATCGCCTCCTTAGCCATTTCCACATCTAGGTCCAGGTATTTCTTTAGAAATTTGACCATGTGCCACACATAATAATGATGGATGTTGAGAGGCTGAAAGTAAAAATTTATAACAAAAGGAAGAAATGAAACCTCCACTCCCATCTCCAGGTAAGTCTACGAGTCAGTTGCTCATGGAAACCTAACACCATCATGAGCCACATTAAGCATAGTCTCAACCCCCCTGCAAATAATTCTACCAAACATACCCATTGTGAGGAAGATAATCATGTCCCTAGACCCCCCAAGTCTAGCAAGGAGAATACAAACCTAGACAAAATATCTGTATTAATATGGTAATGATAATCACTATGCAGATAGTCTTCACCCTAAACCCATTTAAGGGAAGTGAGGACCAATTTATCGTCCGTCCTAACCAATGTAACCAACCTATCATAATCTATGTACCCTAGGAAGGGATCCTGGGTCAATAGGCATGTCAATATTATGAGTGTATCCATATCTTGGATACATAGGCTAATCACTCACCCTTGACTCTCAGTATATATTAAATTATTATGCCACCTATCAAATACATTTCCCTTTTAGAGAGAAGTTGACCACCTCCATAGGCATTTTTATTTACTCCACAACAAAGAAAATGTCACATAATTTTGAAAAAGTACTTTCCCTTTTCTCCAAAGATCGTCATCTATTTATTTCCTAGAACTATGAGCCCAATTTTGGTTGCCGATAGTCCCGTTAGAGGAGATCCACACTCCTTGAATTCAAAGAAAAGGTAACTGCATTTAATTCTGGTTTAAAATGAAAGATTATTTTTGATATCCTTGCGTACTAATTTTTTTAATCTCTGCATTTAGCAATCATATTTATCATTTTAGGAAATTAGTGATATCTAGCTATATTTCATACTCTCCTCATCTTAATACCTATACTAATGGTGCTGAGATGCCCTTCTTCTGTCCGCTAGGTGAAAATTTAAAGAATATTCTGCTACCACCTTGGAAGCCAACCTGGAAGGATGATGCCATAGTCATTCATTTCATACTAAATCCAAAGAGGAATAAATGGAAATAAAAGAAAATTATAAAATAAAAAAAGTACAAATAAATGGAAAAATTAGGTAATGCTAACAACTCTACCAGGGCTATGGACGTCTGATTGGAAATAAAGCCATGTTAATGGATGTCAAGGTGATAACCTCACTGGGGCTATAGATGCATGGCTGGTAGCAAGGATCTATCTGGTTGGCTATGGAATGAATCTCACCTATGTAGTCTAGTTAATAGGTGGAAACAATTTCATCACCTTAGTAGAGGGAAGGATTAACTATTTTCACACATAGTAGGTCCGCTGGTGATCTAATTTTATTTTTTGATAGGGTAATCTAATGCTGGATTAATTTTTTTTATCCCTGTGGGATATAAAATATAAATTTTCATTACAAATTCAAGATTAAAATTGGTCACTTGTTCTCTATTCTTGGTGTACCAATTTCCTCTATGGATGTTGGTTTTGCCGGTCTAGCTTGTTTGATTCAGGAACATGATTTTTGACATCTCTTGGCTAACCTTGCTTGTGATTTTTTATCTCTTCTTTCTCTTTGTAATTTTCTTTTGTAGATGGTCCCAGGCCTTGAGCCCTCTAGTTTGACCCATGCTTTATATTTAATTTTTTAGCTTTCTTTTAAAGAAAACCTCTAATCTTTGCTTTTATGTGAAAGTTTCTGGCACCTCAGACAATTTTCCAACAACTCCCAAAGATAACCAATCCAAGAGATCTTAAGAAAGTTGACTCCCCAACCCAATAGATAAGGCTTTGGTCTATGCAAACAAATTTTTTACAGTTCACTCTTGATAAGCTAAGATCCCCTAAAAGTTGCCAAAATGTAGACTCCTTCTACACTGTTGTGCCTTAAAAACCTCCTATGTTCACCCTTCATCCTTTTGATCATGTGAAGTGCTTCATAATTTCAAAGGATATGATGATGAATGACATATATTTTCCCTTCAAAGTTTCTATTTGCTCCACAAAGAATGCAATTTCTCAAAGTTCCACAAAACTACCATGTGTCCTCCCAGACACCCACACTCAAATGTGTCCTGCCGATACATACTTGGGGAATATTTCTTCCCATGAGGAATTAAAGGAATAATTTTTTTATAGAAAGTTGTTCCCTACATACCATATGGATGGGCTTGCGCAATCATGGTGTCTCTGATCAAGTCGCCATGATTTTTTCTTTCGAGCCCAGCTGGCAGACATGCTGCAATTAAATAATAAGAAGGATACATTTATTCACAAGGAATTTGGCCATCCATGCTAGATATTTTGACATGTCGATCAATTGTAAAAAAATTATTATTATTCTTGATCACATCAATTGAGGGTTATTCTATAAAACCTTGAAGGCTTTCATATTGAAAATTGTTAGAAATATTGGACTTTGGCTCAATATGCGAGGAGACAACCTATATTATTTGTAGATGTTTCTCTTTCTAAGAATAAAGCCCTATGAATTTTTGACCAGAGGTGCATACTGTAACATATTCATTTTTGGTAAGCTTGGTGTGAGGGGTTATAGATCGAAGGGGGAATGGAGCATTATATGGAACACGAAATATAAAAGGGACCTTACATCTCTCCAAAATTTTTTATCCAATGAAGAGACTCTAATAGGGTCATGCATTTGGAAGAATGCAACTAAAAATAAAGACCTGATCATAAGGGGTTAAGATGGAAAGTGGGAAAAGGTGATAAGGTGGAATTTTGGGAGGATATTTAGATTGGTGACTCTTCTTTTTCAGATAATCCCCATTGAAGAATTCATGCTACCCATTGTAAACTTAGTATAGGATCCAAAGTTGCTGACTATTGGGATGGTGGTCATTGGAAGGACCTCACCATTATTGATCCTACTCTTAAAACCTTGAATATGACCCTCAATTACTTAATTTTGAGCAATGGGGAAGATCACCCGATTTGGAAATTTACCACTAATGGTAACTTTACTGTGGCTTCTTCCTACAATCAGAATTTTGATAGTCAAGATGCTCCCTTGTGGGGCAAATCCTGGATGAAAGGAATGACCCCCAAAATCAATATTTTCTTCTGGATGATGCTTAAAAATAAGATCCTTACTCTTGATAACCTCAAGATAAGAGGTATGAACTTGCCTAACATATGTTTTCTTTACAGGAAGGAGGAAGAGTCAGTTAACCATTTGTTTATCCATTGTCCCTTTCCTGAAGAAATCTTGTCCCTTTTTTTGAAGACTTTCAAGATGGATTGGGTTTTTCCTTTGGATGTTCAAAGATTTTTCAGTTCATGGGATATTATCACTATGAATAAGGAGATATAAAGGATATGGAAGATTGATTTTCCCCACATAACATGGGCTATTTGGAAAGAGCAGAATGATAGAATCTTTAGAGATACTTCTATCCCTCCCAAAATCTTATTTGAAAGAACTAAAAGATTGATTATTGAAAACTATAAAATCATGGAATGTAATCCCAACACTAGGGTGGTGGGGGATATTGATGTTTTAAATAATTGGAGAATAAAAGCTAAAAGTGTTGTAGACACCTAAAATTGGTCAGGTGTTCTCTAATCAAGCAAATCTATATTTTTCATCAAATTGCTCCAAATCTCATCAAAATGGACTAAATCAATTTAAATGGACATTTATTAAATAAAATTGGGACAAAAATCAATTAAATAAAAGGATTAATTAACAATAACATCAAATGATTAAATATAAGCCTAAAGGTATTAATCAAACGATATAATTGATTTTTATCAATTAATTGAATAATTTAAATCAAAAATCAAATCTAACCTATTCCCCTACATGGCTAAATTAATTATTTGATTGAATTAATAAATTTTAACATATTTCAACAAGGATTAAAATATCCAATGAGAATTAAGAAGGAAAAACACATGGGTCACTCCAAATTTTGCATCTCTACCACTCATTTGACCCTTTTGCATCTGTACCACTCAATTTGTCTCTTTGTCCCAACCTTTGAGACAAGCATTTAAACTGTCCCCCCATTTCAAACCCTTTGAAAGCCTTTCCCTCAACCAAGGCTAAACCATGATCAATTGAATCTACCCCTACACTTGGGAAAATCCTGCAAATATAAGCCATTTTGCAAGCATAAGATATCCTATACATTCAAATGCAAAGCATCCATACTATAGCCATTTTGAGAGCAATTGAAGTATTAGAAAAGCATAATTGAGAAATAGAAAAGCATAATTGAGAGCATTTGAGTGAAATGTTGAAGAAATTTGAGGAAATTTATGAACTAGATAGGCATATCTTTATCATTTTATCATTCTAGGGTTGTCACTAGTAGAGATTAAGGCTAAGAGCTCTATTAGCATGCTTAGTTAGAGATCCATAGGATGCTTAAGGATTTATTTGAAATTCTTAGTTTAAATTTTTAATGTTTTTCCATATAATTGCTAGTAAATAAACTAATCTCATGAAGGTGTAATAATCTCACACACAAATGGCACCCACCGTGGGGCTTTGAGCTTCTATTTCAAGCTTCTATTCCTCTTTTTATCATATTTGTGTGTGTTTTGTGCTTCTTTTTATGTTTGTTTTACAGATTGTAGGTAAAGTGTCACGTACAAGCTAAATGATGATGTCTGCTAGAAATCAAATGACACCTGCCAATCCCTTATATATCTTAATTCTGTCATGCCTATCAGCTGAAGAGTGACACTTGTGCTCATAGAGCGATGCCTGGAATTTGGTAAATAATGCCTACAACTTTGATTATCCTGCATGTGCACTTTTATTTATCGAGTTTAAATAGATTTTTCATGCCTAATACTTTTCTTTTAACACTTTCTATTAGTAAAGTAACCCATAGAATAGTGAAAAATAATGCTTAGAGTAGTGCAAAGTCACACAAAGCTTACAACAAAGCAACGCTTATAAGCTAGAAAATGATGCCTGCTATTTTTTGTGTTTTATTACTTGCAGATTGATAAAATTAGATTACTTATTCTCTATTGTTGGTTTTTCTGCAAATGAACAGACACGTAAAGGTGCAGAAACAAGAGCTAAGGTTCAAAAGGGGGAGAAAAGAGGTAAGGCTCTTAAACAAACACTCTAAGAAAATTCATAACGCTAATATTTTGGAAAGTTTAGAGGAAGAAGAAGTTTTATATGATCACTTTGCCAAAATTGTGAATGCATATAAAAATAAATTTCCTTCCCTTAATTGATTTCACATTTTAAGTTTCTTAGGAGCAGTTTGGAAAATTTGAAAAGAAACTTCATTTGGCTATCAATTCTTTTTTTCTTTTTTCACTTTGTTTGTTTGTGTTGGAATAGCTTTGTTGGAGGATATGGAGAGGGAATGATCGCCACTAGGTGAGTGAGAAAAAACAAAGTAGAAAACCTCAAAAAAGAATGTATCCATTGCTAGCATCGAAATGAGGTATTTATCTTAACAAGCTTTCTTTCCTTAAATTGTGGAAATTTCATTTGTATCTAGTCTAATAGGGCCACCCTATTATTTTCCATTCCAAACAAGACATGCGGTATATGCTCTCAAATTTTTGAAGTTGATCAGAAAGCCAAAAGTGTTGCATTTGGGTGGTGGAAAGAAAGGGAAGAATTGAACCAAACATTTCAACTTTTTAAGAAACTCCTTGTCAAGAGGTTGAAAATGAACAAACGTGTTTGAAGTGCTTGGAATTAAGGAAAGTAATAGGGATATTCTCTTCACTCTTTGAGTGAATCAAATTCCCAAACTTACTTGACTAAATTTGATTTTTTCTTTATCATATACATGCTAGATAGCTAGATACTTAGAGGGAATGCCTCCCAAGATTTTCCTTACAAGGATGGTGAGAGGGAACAACCCAAGTGGGATACACTCACTTTAGCCATGATAGTAATCTGACCCACTATAATCAAATGCACTCATTCCCAAAGGGGTGGTGACTAAGTTGTGTTGAGAATCTTCACTTCCTCGAGTAGTCCTTCAAGATTGTGAAAAATCATACTTTCATGCATGTGGGAAGCCCTTGTAATGAGGGTATAAGAGACTCTTCATGGTTTAGAATGGAGGATAACTAAAAAATTGTTAAGTATAAAGCTACCTTTTTAGAGTCATTGTTAAAAATCCTAATTTTACTCTAGGTAGATTGTTTGGAAGAATTTCTTGTGAAAATGACTGAGAACATACACTTAATGTGTTTTAGGGTTAAGATGAAAATTTGGTGTGTGTTCTATGTTTGTGTCTTAATTCTAAAGAAAGAATTCAATCCTTTAGATCTGATCACAAAATTTATAATTTTAAAACCCTAAAAAATTTGAAAAACCAACTTGATCTACCAAACGCCGTGTACAGAAGGTTAAACAATGCCTCCTACAATTCCTATTATGCCTACAAATTGAAGTTACGCATGCAATAGTTGAAACACTTCCTAACCCACTAGAAACTAACGCCTAACCATTTTTAAACACTGCCTACAAATGGCCAAACACCACCTATAAACTGCAGAGTGCCATGGGAAACAATTCCAGTTACCACCTGCAAAGTGCAAAGTAACGCATGCATTGCATTAAAGTGACACCCAAAAATAGAAAAAGGAAAATAGGGGGCATTTCCCGAGGGTTTGAAAACAATTTGATTTAATTTTTGGATACCCTTTTTGATCTTTTACCTATTCATAAGTTCAATTTGATCAGAATCCCTCATTATAGGATAATCAAAAAATCGCTAAGGGATTGATCAAATAGGTGATAAAAGCCAAGTTTTTAGTGATTTATGCTCATGTTATCTTTCAACCAATCGTAGTACATTAAAGCTACCTTGCAACCCAACCGTTCTTATCTAAGGTAGGAGGTTCCTTTTCCTAGTGATAATTCTACTTCTTCAAAACAACCAACTCAACAACCAAACAAAGAAGTAGAACCAAACATGGCTTTCCCATTCAAAAATATGGATCCTGACCTAATCAAAAACACGAACAGGGATAACAATAATAATAATGGAAATGGAAAGGTCAACAATAATGGGATTGGTGGAAGAGGATTCAACCCTAACAATCAAGGGGTAGATAATAAAAATGAAGGAAAATATGACCCTAATGATGAAGAGGCTACCAAAGAGAAGGTTTGAAGCGGTTCAAAGCCCATTCTTCATAAAACTCATGAAGAAAGTGTTGGAAAGAGATATGGAAAAATATTTTCTAGACTTAGCACAAGCGAGGAATAAACTCCCTCACAATTATGATGTTGATCAATTAAACCAAAAAGAATACAAAGCCAACCCTATTGACATCATGAACAAGCAATTTAAGTTATTCCAAATGCAATTAGATACAATGAAGCAAATGAGGGCTCCTAAACCCTTCTCTATCAAATCATTGTGGCCTTTTCCATTTGATAAAACATTAATTATGATTCCATTCCCTAGCAATGTTGTTTTTCCTAAGTATGATAAATACGAAGGAGAATCTGATCCTCAAGATCATCTAAGGGAGTTTTGTGTATTGAGATTTGAGTTCATGCATGACACAACATATTTAATGAGGTTATTCCCAAGAAGTTTAGGATGTATAGCAATGGAGTGGTTTTCCAAGTTATCCTCTGGCATCTGCACTTTTGAGGAATTGGCCTCCAAGTTCGTTACTCACTACTCTTATAATATCAAACATGAGGCTATGATGATTAATTTATGTAATACCAAACAATGTGAGGGGGAAGGATTCCTACTTATCCTACAAAGGTGGAGAGCGGTATTTGCTAGATACCCTCGAAGCATGCCCAAAAAGGAAAAAATGGATATCTTTATTAATAGATTGAAAAACAAAATGAATTATTGGTTAAGGTTACAATTCCCTAGGTCTTTCCAAGACCTAATTGAGAATGGAGTTACTAGGAAGGAGGTATTACTCAAAAGTGGAGAACTCAAACTCTACAAGGATAATAAGAATGCTAACAACAATACCTCTAACAATAATCATTCATGAGATTATATTTATGTGAAGAATTTAGTAGGTATGATTTGTGCTCCTAATATTGGCATGTGCATATTTTTATTCACTTTGACAAAAACCCTAACACATATGGAAAAATTAGCACACTTGGTTTTTATTTTGATGAAGCTTATCTTTTCAGTATAACACTTTTTCCTTTCTTAGATGTCAATGTTTCATCGATGCATTTATATTGGTTTGCATTTTTAAGAGAGATTTTGATAGATGTATTGTAAATATTAGACCCACCCTATTACATCATGTGTTCATATATTTCAAAATATAAATTTATCTTTTATCTTTCTACTATATAAAATCAAGTAAGGAGCCCATTGAACTTCAACTACTTGTCAACTTGTCATTGATATGATAATTTTTTTAAAATCATATAGAAATGATTTAAAACAATTATTTATAAATATTATCGATGAAATACTGAGTTTGCATGAAACCTTTTAGTTCTTTGTAGATAGCCTTTGTTTTGCTGAAAACATATTTGAGCTCACTTCTGATTGCGGTCCCCACGATGACATGTGCTTACCATGTTGAGTAGGATGAATTTTAATTAAATCATTTCCAATTATTTCATATTTTTAATCCTATTATATGTTTGATATAAGTTCTGGCATTTAAAATCTTAATAAAATGCATCTGAGATCACCTTGGAAATTTGATTAAACTTTCTCGTAAATTCCTAAAACCTGGCCTTCTTGTAGATTGTGTTGGATGATATCAATTTTTGGTACTAATCATGTTGTTGATACTCATGTTTTTTCATTGATGTCAACATATATTTATGTGAAAGAAGAAAAACTAGTTACTTGACTAGAAGGCATGTACGGACACTGTACGGATGAACCAGAATGAGTGAAGTTGGGTTTAAGTAGAAGACTGAGTTTTGACCTTACATCTAAGGCTGCTTGACTTTATGTTTCATATCATGGATGTTACAACTGTTTTAGTAAAGACTATTTTTCTGGACTGCGACTGTGACTCTAGACAGAGAAGGTCTCTGTGTTTCAGGAATATCTTGCTAAGGAAGATGTTTTAGAACTTACGAGCTTACTGATGGAGAGCCAACATATGATGGTGAAATGGGTTGAGTTTGATTTCTATTTGGGTATTGGTGACTTTAGCTATGGTGTGTGTTTTGGAGATGACTTATTTCCTGGCTGACTTTAGACTTGTAACATGTGGAAATTAATTCTGAGCATGTATTGTGGATCTGGAAGTATTTGTAACAAATTGTAAATATTGTATACTTGTTATAGGTACCATGTGTATCTTAGCAAGGGCTTATGTAATTATTTGTATAATGGGAAGCCTTAATTGGCCAACCTAGTTAATTGTGTATTAGGAAAGCTTAACTGGCTGACCTAATGGGTTATTGTAAGAGGGTATATATAAGTGATCTTTTCATTTGTGAAAAGTGTGGTAGAGAAAGAAAAGAGCAGAGATTTGTGAAGCTGCAAAGCTTGACTGCTGGATAGAGATTAGAGTTGGTACTTCATTGTAACTAACCAAGAAAAGATAGTTTCTGTCAGACAGTTCACTGGATTGTGTATTTTATGTATACACTTGATGCGGATTGTGGATCCTTAAGGGTGGTTTTAACCTTCTTTGGGCAGTGAGCCTTGGCAGTGAGCCTACTACTTTCATTGACTCCTAACAAGGTCTATCTCCTAACAGGGACTGTGTACTGTAATGTAATGCTCCTAACATGGCTAATATATTTTAACAGGGATACTATACTCTCAGTACATTATTTTTTGGGTGTTAATTCCCTCTAGAGTTTTACCTTTAACAAGGTTTCCTCGACAACAAACATTGTGTTATGGTGTTTGCAATTACTGTGTTATTTACTTTTGATGTTGTGGTTCATAAAGTTTAAAGATTAATAATCTATTGCACAACTGATTCACCCCCCCTCTCAGTTGTCTTATGGACTCTTATTCCTAACAATTAGTATCAGAGCTACTGCTCCTCAAAGAGAAAGTTTAACAACTTGAGGTGATTCTGAATATGATTTACTTTAGGAAGGATAGTCCAAAGTTTGATCCTAAAAACTTTGACAGTTGGCAGAACAAGATGAGAACACATTTTCTATGTTTGCAAATTGAGTACTGGATGATCACAAAGAAGAATGTAGCAATAGCAATTGAATATGATGTACCTATGCATGAGGAAAAATCCCTAGTATCCCGAGTTGAAAAGAAATTTGAATGAGTTATAGACAGTAGATGTTCACACCATATGATTGGAGATAGGAATAAGTTTGTGAGTTTGAAGAAACAAGATGGTGGTGTTGTCAGATTTGCTGACAATACTCCTAAACTTATTATTGGAGTTGGATCTATTTCTTTGGATGAAAAGACTAACACTGAAAATGTATTACTTGTTGATGGACTTAAACATAACTTGTTGAGTGTTGGACAACTAGTGGACAAGGGTTATCAACTAAATTTCATTAATGGGAAATGTTCTATCAAGAGTAAAACTGGAGACTTGATAGCATCTGGTTCTAAATCCAGAGGTAATGTATTTGAAATTAACACATCTAAAGCTACTTGTTTTATTTCTAGAGTTGATGGAAGTTGGTTATGGCACAAAAGATTTTGTCATGTTAATTTGATAACATTGTGAAGGCAAGTATGACAAAAGCAGTAAGAGATCTACCTAGAATTGTGAAGCCATCTAACACTATGTATAGAGAATGTGTCATGGGGAAACAAACTAGAAGCACTTTCAAGAGAGAGGTCTATTTTGCAAAAGGAAAGTTGGATCTGGTGCATACAGATCTGTGTGGTCCTACAAGAACAAGATCATACTATGGTGAAAGGTATTTTATACTTTTTTTTGATGACTTTTCTAGAATGACGTGGGTTACATATCTGAGAGAGAAATCTGAGGCATTTGACAAATTCAAGATATTCAAGGCAAAAGTTGAGAATGAATCTAGTTTAAAAATGAAATGTTTGAGATCAGACAGAGGAGGAGAGTTTACTTCAGAACTATTCAATACATACTATGAAGAGAATGGAATACACAGACATATTTCATCCCCTAGAACTCCACAACAGAATGGGATAGCAGAGCGAAGAAACATAACTATATTAGATGCTGCAAGGACTATGTTGCTGGAAGGAAATGTATCACATGTTCACCAGAGAGAAGTAGTTGGGACTGCTATGTACACACTGAACAAAATTCAAATCAGAGAAGGTACAAGTAAGACTCCTTATGAATTATGGTTTGATCATACACCTACTGTGAAATACTTTAGAATATTTGGAAGTAAATTTTATATCAGAAGAGATGATGAGATTAGAAAATTTGATGCTAGAAGTGATGAAGGAATATTTCTTGGTTATTCTACTAAAATAAAAGCATACAATTGTTTTAATCTTAGATTAAGAAAGTTGATTGAAAGTGCCAATGTGAAGATAGAAGAAAAGTTCCAAATTTAGGAAAGAATGTATTAATGCGATCAGATTACAGAAATAAAAGAAGTTAATACAGAACCTGAAGAACCTTTGATGATTGAGAATGAACCTCTAATGACTGAAAATGAAGGCAAAGATGAATAGATTGAAGATACTAAGCCACAGAAGACACCAAGGTATGTTAAAAAGAACCATCCTGAAGATCAAATTATTGGTGATACAGGTAAAGGTATAATGACTAGATCTAAGGCTAGAGAAGAGATTTGTTTGATTTATAAAGTTGAACCAAAAAATACTGATGAAGCATGTAGAGATGAATCTTGGACTAAAGCTATGGAAGAAGAACTTGAGCAGATTAAGAATAACAATACTTGGGAATTGGTTCCAAGACCTAAGAACAAAAATGTGATTGACACTAAATGGGTTTTCAAAAACAAGATGAATGAGAAAGGTACAATGGTAAGAAACAAGGCTAGATTGGTTTGTAAAGGCTACTCACAACAATAAGGTATAGACTATGAGGAGACATTTTCTCCTATTGCTAGATTGGAAGCTGTGAGACTATTTCTTGCTTATTCTACACATAAAGACTTTAAAGTGTATCAGATGGATGTGAAGTCAGAATTCCTGAATGGCGATCTAGAGGAAGAGGTATACATTGAGCAACCTGATGGTTTTCCTTTGAAAGATGATGAAAACATGGTTTGTAGATTAAATAAGGCACTGTATGGACTGAAACAAGCACCAAGGGCATGGTATGCAAGACTGGACAAATATCTACTTTGTCTTGGTTTCCGAAAAGGTAATGCAGACAGTAATTTATATTTAAGAACTGATGAAGATGGAATCTTGATTATAGAAGTTTTTGTTGATGATATCATTTTTGGAGGTAATGACAAAATGAGTAAGAAGTTTCTTAAAGAAATGGAGAATGAGTTTGAAATGTCTATGATTGGTGAGATGAAATATTTTCTTGGTTTAAAAATTAATCAGAGAAAGAATGGCATTTTTATATCTCAGACCAAGTATCTTAAGGAAATGTTGAATTTTTTTGGAATGGAAGATTGTAAACCTGTTGGAACACCTATGGTGACTGGAAACAAACTGACTAGTGATGATGAGACTCAGAGTGTTGTTCAAACTAAGTATAGATCAATGATTGGAGGTCTATAATATATAAAACACACTAGACCAGATATTACCAATACATTTGGAATTGTGGCTAGATATCAAGCAGATCCTAAAGAAATGCATTTTGCTGCTGTGAAAAGAATCTTCAGATATTTGAAACGAACTATGGAATATGGATTGTGGTATGAAAAATTTGATGATTTTACTTTGCATGATTTTACTGATGCAGATTGGGTAGGTAATGTGGATGACAGAAAGAGCACAAGTGGTGGTGCATTTTTCCTTGGGAAGAGATTGGTTTCCTAGTTAAGCAAGAAGCAGAACTGTATTACTCAATCTACTGCTGAATCAGAATATGTAGTTGCTGCAATAAATTGCACACAAGTTGTTTGGATGAAACAAATGCTAGAAGATATTGGAATAATTTTCAAGGAGCCAGTGGTTATTTATTGTGATAATAAAAGTACAATAAACATGTTGAATAATCCTATAATGCACTCAAAGACTAAACAGATTTCTATCAAGTATCATTTCTTGAGGGAGAAGGTAGCTGCTAAGGAGATTAAACTAGAGTACATAAGCACAAAGGAACAAATAGAAGATATATTTACTAAACCTTTGACAAAAGATTCTTTTGAATACCTTAGAGGCATGCTTGGGGTGATGACCCCTCCTAGTGGTAATTAAATGATGTAGATATGCATCAGTCCAGCGGATCTTAGAGCTATATTATTCTCTGGACTTGATGTATGGATCTACTCCTTAGGGGGAGTGATCACATGAGAACACTATGGAGCACATTTGGGTGATCTTGCACCTGATTGGACATGAATATTTGAAAACGCTACACCTTACTGAAGACTATAGATGAGTTATGGCACCCTTTTCCATTTCTGCCAAAGGGGGAAGGAATCTATGTGAAAATCCCTACTGTTTTGGGGAGATTTGTTGAGGATATTGAGAAGATTGTAAAGAGAGAGAGTACTTTTGGGTTGATGCATATGGATTTTCCCATATGTTTCAATCAATGCCAAAGGGGGATATTGTTGGATGATATCAATTTTTGGTACTAATCATGTTGTTGATACTCAAGTTTTGTCACTGATGTCAACATATATTTCTGTGAAAGAAGACAGACTAGTTACTTGACTGGAAGGCATGTACGGACACTGTATAGATGAACCAAAATGAGCGAAGTTGGATTTAAGAAGAGAATAAGTTTTGACCTTACATCTAAGACCACTTGACTTTATGTTTCATATCATGGATGTTACAGCTATTTTAGTAAAAACTATTTTTCTGGACTGTGACTGTGATTCTAGACAGAGAAGTTCTCTGTGTTTCGGGCATATCTTGTTGAGGAAGATGTTTCAAAACTTGCAAGATTAGTGATGGAGAGCTACCATATGATGGTGAAATGGGTTAAGTTCAATTTCTATTTGGGTACTGATGACATCATTTGTGGCGTGTGTTCTAGAGAAGACTTATTTCCTAGCCGACTTCAGACTTGTAACATGTGGAAATTAATTCTGAGCATGGATTGTAGATCTAGAAATATTTGTAATGAATTGTAAATATTGTATACTTGTTATAGGTACCGTGTGTATCCTAGCAAGGGTTTATGTAATCATTTGTATGATGGGAAGCCTTAATTGGCTGACCTAGTTAATTGTGTATTAGGAAAGCTTAACTGGCCGACCTAATGGGTTATTGTAAGAGGGTATATATGAGTGATATTTTCATTTGTGAAAAGTGTGGTAGAGAAAGAAAAGAGCAGAGATTTTTGAAGCTGTGAAGCTTGACTACTGGATAGAGAGAAGAGTTGGTACTTCATTGGAACTGACCAAGCAAAGACAGTTGCTATCAAAAAGCTCACTGGATTGTGTATTTTCTGTATACACTTGTTGCAGATTGTGAAACCTTGAGGGTAGCTTTAACCTTCTTTGGGTAGTGAGCCTACTACTTTCATTGAATCCTAATAGAGTATGTCTCCTAACATGGACTGTGTACTGTAATGTAATAACAAGCTCCTAACAGGGCTAATATCTTTTAACAGGGATACTATACTCTTAGTACATTATTTTGTGGGTGTTACTTCCCACCGGGGTTTTACCTTTAATAGGGTTTCCTCAACAACAAACATTGTGTTATGGTGTTGGAAATTACTGTGTTATTTATTTTTGATGTTGTGGTTCATAAAGTTTAAAGTTTAATAATCTATTGCACAACTGATTCACCCCCCCTCTTAGTTGTCTCGTGGACTGTTATTCCTAACAGATTGTTGATCAAAGAGTTCAATGCAACAAACAACTCTAAAAAATTTATCTTGAGGTGTAAAATATTTGCTATCAAAGATGGATTCTGGATGTTTCTGAAAACTGAACTAAGGAACTGCTAAAAATTGCCTTTACTTTTGACCTTGAAAATGTATCAAACTAATTGATGGAGTTTTGCAATCTAGTACTAATGTGTAATTTCATATAGATAATGAACAAGACTAATTAATTTGATAGGATACTTATCCAATCAAGAAATATAAATTTTCAAATTGAGCTTTTGACTAATTTCTTCATTCTTCGAATGATGAATTTACCTAAATTGCAACTGGTTTTGGCCAAGAAAAAATATGAAATGAGCTTCTAGGGCTTTGAAAAATTGCAGAGGGTTTCTTTGTGATAGAGAAAATTGTAGGGGCCAATTGTTTTGGTACAAGACTCATCTAGATGATAAATATTAATGTTCACCAAAGGTCATTTATAAGAACAAATTATCACAGGAGAACTTGGTGACACATAAAATTTATAGGAACAATTAGATCAGTGTGAGGGTCAATATAGATCAAAGTATTATGTGTCAAATAGGGCTACTTGAAATAGTTGCAATATATAAATTGTAGAAGTTGTACACACCCTCACAATTTGCCATTTGACATATCTATCAGATTTGATTGTGGGAAGTTGAATATGGTTTAATACGGTTGTTTCTAAGATGAAAAATATAATTTCAAGGTGAATTCACTTATCAGGTACAAGTTTCAAAAAAGGTTGTAGGATTTCATAGTCTTTTGCTTATAAGGAACTCTAAATTTGTCAAAAAAATAGGGTTCCAACAGAAACATTTTTTTTCTCTTTTTTATTTTTTATTTTTTTAACCTTTTTGAATTTTTGGAAATAATGGATGCATGATAGGACATGGATGGATGACTCAAGCATCTTTCTCTTTGGATAGTTCTCTTGAAGAAAAAGTAATAATGGACCATGGACATGAAGGTATCCTCAAAGACGTTGGTAAGGTAATGACAAAGGGAGATGAAATGAATGATTAGATGGATAGGGTATGGATTTATGTAAAGGAATGGGTAGGATGGATAAAGGGATAGAAAATAGGTGTTATAAAATGGAGGGGGTGTAGGAAAGATTTTTTTTGAAACGTAGGCAAGAAAAAAAATTGGCACACACCTTGAGGGGTGATGGAGTGATGTAGGACAAGCCTGTTAGTAATAACTGAGGGGGCGGGGTGAATCAGTGGCCTCAAAAATATTCTAATAATCAACCCAAAAACTTAGTACCATAATATTAAGCCTCTAGTTATCTTCAATCCTATAAGACGAATGCCTTCAAATATGATTAATAAATTACTACTACTCGGAATGCTTTGTTAAACCTCTTACTGTATGTTTACCGACTAGCAGTCTGTTAATTTACCGAAAGACAAAAAAATTATATAGAGTATACTGATCAATCCAGTTAAGCTATGTATAATAAAAACACTAAAGTAATGAATCATAAACACATTGACACATGAATTTTAATGTGGAAACCCTATTAAGGGAAAAAACCACTTGGGACCGGTAACCCAAAATTTTCACTCTTCTGAAGTGAGCTCGGTGAAGAGCCAACCTTGTTAAAGGTTACAAACACACTGTTAGGTGTGACCTTGTTAGAGGATTTAAAATTTTAGTCTATCACTTGATATTGGGCATCTCTATGCTACCTTCCTTGATCAAACACTCTCTTGGCTTGTCAATAGGTATCTGGCATCTCATGCTATCTTCATGATCAAAATTTTTGATACTCTTGTGGATGTATCTCAATATAGAAAGGATCTTTAAATCCTGCTTGGTTAAGAGACTTTCTAAATCAATGGTTAAGGTAAAATAGTATGATCTGTTCACATATACAACTTATACTTGCAAATTTTTAGATCTATTATAAGCTCATAAAACTAATTCCATCAATATGTCCTTTTAGTACCTTTGCTCCACTTTAGTTCTGCTTGATGATGCTATACTCTGTTGCTCAGTGTCCACATAAAACTTTAGCTCTTTTCTTAGCTTGATTGATCAGGACTGTATGAAATTTCTCTTCATCAGTTTCTCTTCAACATCCTCTTTTTCATTCATTCACCCCTCAATTCATAATAAATTAAGTTGTCTCTTTTATAGACATGATATCACCATTGTTAGGTTCTTGATTTTCTTGATCTTGGCATGATTTGCAATCTTAGCCAATTAGATTTAAAGAAAAACTCATGTTTTAGCTCGCATAGATCTTCTTGCCAACTGGACAAAACAACTTTAAATCCTTCACTTATCTCTGGATTTATCTTGTCGATAAAAATAATGATAACTACAAGTTAAGTCTATATTTATCTTTGCCAGCTAGATATTTTGTCATTTTGAACTTTAGTTATTTTTTGTGTTTTAACTCTTGTTAGCTTCGGTCAACACTCCAGTTCTCCTTGGGTTTCTCCATCGGGGTTGTCTGTCTATCAGGGTTGTCTATCCTTCGGGCATGTTTTTCCATTGGTTTACACTATGATTCTGGCTGTCGGGTATGCTTGTGATTCTTCTCATCGGTCTCTTTTCTTAGGCATCACTGTGACTTGACTTTCAGTGATCTCTGTCCGTCGGGTTCCATTGACTGTCGGTGTTTGAATTTACATAGTGAAGACTTGTCTTTTATGCATTACTAAAAGCATAATCTTAATCTCTCTAAATATTTGAAGTCTTTGACACTTTGATTATAACTAATTAGATTATATCAAGTTGACATCATTGACAATACAATCCATTAACTGATTTAATGTCTTGCATTAGCTTTCTGTATTTCGGTGATCAACTTAACATATTCAAAAATTCAATCAGTTACATGTCATCAATCTCTCCCTTTGGCATTTATGGAAACATACTACATTATCATACCATACTATTATTAATACAGTATGAAATATAACAGTTTCATCAAGCTTTCCTATTGTAACTATTACAAATGTCTGGCTTTCGATAAGCTCAAAATAGCTTTGATTTGATTCTTGCAGGATGGTTGTATTCAATCTTCAATCCCTTCATTGGATAGATGTAGCATCTTCTTTCTTTGTTATGATATGTTCTCTACCTTGACTGTTCCTCTTCTTGATAATCTCTTTTTACTTTGACAACAATATTTCTCTTTGTATGAACTCTCTCCTTTTGTTACTTCTCTTCCTTAGATGGATATTTTATATGTAATCAATTTCTCTCCCTTAGAATATTGATTAACTCTTCCTATTGATTCTCAAGAACTTCTTTTCATGGATAATGATATAATGAGATAATATCTCCTTGTGATTCCTAATATCTCTCTCTTATGATAATGAGATAATCTCTCCCTTTGACAACAATGCCAAACAAAAACACTTCTCCTTGTTTTTATCATTTTCCATACTTTATATAATATATTGCTTGAATTTTCCTATCCGTCAGCAATACAATGTCTCAGGTATTCGGTGCATACTTGTACCTTACTGTGTATAGATGCATATATTTTTGTTCATCTTAGTGTTTGCATCAACATGAATGATCTTCAAATTATGTTTAGGCTGATGCAAACTCCTAGTCAACTTACTGATTGATAGACAAGGGTTGGACCCATAGTCTCTATCTCAGGTACTCAAATGTATCCTTCAGTAATGGCTTGGTGAATATATCAGCTAATTGTTTCTTTGATTGAACATATTCTAATTTCACCTCCTTTGCTTTCACTTGTTCTCTCAGATAGTGATATTTGATAGCAATATGCTTAGTCTTAGCATGCATGACTGGATTCTTAGAAATGTTAATTGCACTGGTGTTATCACAATAGATAATTACTGGTTCAAGAGTCTTCATATTCATACCTTCTAGTAATTGTTTGATCCATGCAATATTGGAGAAATTTACAGTAGCAACCACATATTCTTCTTCTGCAGTAGACTGAGAGATGCATCCTTGCTTCTTGCTGATCCATGTGACAAGTCTGCCACCCATGAAGAATGCTCCTCTAGTTGTGCTCTTTCGGTCATCAATATTTCCAGCCCAATCAACATCTGTATAGACCTGTACCTAAAATTTTCCTTCTCTTTTATACCATAATCCATAGTCCTCGGTATTCTTTAGATATCTTAGAATTCTCTTGACAGTAGTCATATGTGATTCTTTAGGATTAGCAGAGAATCTTGCAACTATTTCCACTGCATGTGCAATATCTGGTTTGGTATGAACAACATACATTGGTTTGCCAATCATTGATTTACATAAGGTCTGATTTATCTCATTTGGTTTGTCTTATTTTGTCAGCTTACATCCGGTAGCCATAGGTGTTCCAACTGGTTTGGAATCTTCCATCTTGAATATCTTCAACACTTCCTTGATGTATTTGGACCGAGTGATATATATGCCTGCATCTTGTTGTAGAATCTGTAGACCAAGAAAGAATTTGATCTCCCCAAACATAGACATTTCAAATTCCTTTCTCATTTCATTAAAAAATGATTTGCATAACATTTCATTTCCCCCAAAAATTTCAGCAATTAGAATATTACCATCGGTATCTTGTTTCAAGTACAAATTGCTATTATCACTTGTTCTAACAAATTTAATGCTAATGAGATAGGAGTGAAGTCTTTCATACCAGAATCTAGGTGCTTATTTCAATCCATACAAGGCTTTATGTAGTCTATTTACCATGTTTCTCTTGTCTGGATCAACAAACCCTTTTGGTTGCTCAATGTATACCTCTTCTTCAAGTATTTCATTTAGGAATGCATATTTGACATCCATTTGGTATACCTTGAATCCTTTGAATGCAGCATAAGAAAGTAAGATTATAACTCCTTCTAGTCTAGAAATGGGTGCAATGGTTTCTCCATAATCAATACCTTCTTCTTGTGCATATCCCTTGCATACTAATCTTGCTTTATTTCTGGTGACTTCTCAATTCTCATTCAGCTTGTTTCTGAATATCCATTTGGTACCAATTACATTCTTATCATCTGGTGTTGGTACTAGTGTCCATGTACTGTTCTTCTCAATCTGTATAAAAAAATCTTCTGTAGTCCTCTAGTTCTTTTCTGATTTCCTTATCATTCTTGTCTGCAAATTCATCTATTTTTACATTTGCACTTTCAATGATCTTGTTAGATGACTTGTTAAGACTTTTATAAGCCTTGCTTTTGGTTGAATACCCTAGGAAGATACCTTCTTCACTTTTGCAGTCAAGTTTTCCATTTCTATCATCCTTCAAAATATAGCATTGACTACCGAAGATTTTGAAGTAACTTATATTGGGTGTATGACCATACCAAAGCTCATAGGGTGTCTTTTTTGTGTCCTTCTTCAATTGTACTTTGTTTAATGTGTAGACAACAGTACTGACAACTTCCCTCCAGAAAGTTTGAGTGATGATTTTCTCAATCATTAATGTTCTTGCACAATCAATAATTGATTTGTTTCACCTCTCAGAAATTCCATTTTGCTATGGTGTTCTTGGTGCAGAAACCTGTCTTTTAATTCCATTCTCATTGAAATAGTTAGTGAGTTCATTTGAATTAAATTCCCCTCCTCTATCTAACCTTAAGAATTTTAATTTATTTTCACTTTTTTTTTTTACCATAGCCTTATACCATTTAAACATCTTAAATTCTTCTAATTTATCTTTTAAGAACATGATTGTCATCATTCTAGAATAATCATCAACAAAGAGAATAAAATACCTATCTCCATAGTATCTCTTTGTCCTCATGGGTCCACATAGATCTGTATGGAGTAATTCTAGAATTGCATTAAATGTATGGGTTTTACTCTTGAAACTAGACTTTTTCATCTTACCTTTTTGACAATTCTTGCACATGATATGCATGGGCTTAGTCATGCTCATTAAGCCTTTGACATTCCTTTTGTTGCTTATCTTTATTATGTTGTCAAAATTCACATGACACAATCTTTTATGCCACAACCATATGTCTTCATTTCTAGCCATTAAACAAGTGGTGTTAATGTCATCAAGATAGAAAAGGTTACCTTTTGTCTGCTCACCATTTCCAATCAACCTTCCTGATTCATTGAAGATCTTTGCCTTCTTATTTTCAAATGCTACTCTATGACTTGAATTGTTCAGCTGTGAAACACTTAAGAAATTATAATTCAGTCCTTTTACCCAGTAAACATTTTCACATTTGATCAGTTTATTCAACATTATAGTTCCTTTACCTTCAACTGAAAAAGGTGTATCATTTCCCATTCTTACTGAACCACCATTATAGTATTCAAAATTCTCAAAATTTTGTTTATCACCGGTCATATGGTGAGTGCAACCACTATCTATGATCCATACATCATTCTTAATAACCTTAGATATGAGTGTAGTTTCTACATACCTTTCTGCTTCTTCGTTCGACTCATCCTTCATGGCTACAAATACCATCTTGATGTCTTCTTCTGATTTTGTGTCAGTGTCATTAGCTTTGTTCTCAACTAGGTAACAAGATTTCTTCCCTTTGTCCTTGTAGTCTTGGGTATCTCTTTTGCCAATTTGTCAGTTGCTTTCATAATATCTATTATCACTTCTATCAAACTTCTTCTGATATGATTTGTCATTACCTTTGTCATCTTTTCTTCTGTTTGGACATCTTGAAACAAAGTGTTCAACCTCTTTACAATTAAAATATACAAGTGGTAATTTACCTTTGTATATACCTTTGCCTCTCTGTAGTCTTCTTTCCATTAGTGCTTCAATCTCATCAAGTCCTTGATCCTCATTATCACTTTCACTAGCATTTATAATAGCATGTCTATGACTTGAATTACTTATCTTTAAAGAAGATTTGAATGCAAATTCTATAGATGGTAAGACACTATTATCAAAGTTATTCATCTAAAATGAAATTAGTCTACCAATTAGACTATCTAGAGTAACTGTATTGTTTGCAACTGCTCTCATTTCTTGAATAGCAGAAACTCTAATAGCATATATAAGCAGTAAGGTTCTTAAGATTTTAATTACCACTGTCTCCTCTTCATGTAAATCTCCAACTCCTCAGATAGTATTGACTACCTCTTTGATCTTGTAGCTATACTAAGTGATATTTTCTGCTTCTTTCATCCTTAGGTTATCAAACCTCCCTCTTAGGCTTTCTACCTTGGCTCTTAGTACATTAGCATCTCCTCCATGTACCAGCTTAAACTTATCACACATTTTCTTTACAGAGGTGCAGGTTTTGACATCTTCAAACTCAACATCGGAGAGTGATGATGCAAGTTCTATCATCATGCAGTTGCTCATGCTTTACTCTTAATTGCTCAAGAGTGTGAGGTCCTGTAGGCAACACATATTCAGTATCTAATTATTGAACAATATCATTTCCAATAGCTGATAGGTGGAGTCTTATTCTTTTTTTCCATGATGCAAAGTTGTCTTTATTCAACTTGGGCACATCTTGTCTGTTCATCTTATGATCTTTTTCTTGAGCTGTTAAACTCCATTTCTAAGAGCACAAGCTTTGATACCAATTGTTAGTAATAAATGAGAGGGGGGGGGGGGATAAATCAATGGCCTCAAAAATATTCTGATAATCAACCCAAAAAATTAGTACCACAATATTAAGCCTCTAGTTATCTTTAGTCTTATAAGATGAATGCCTTCAAATATGATTAATAAATTACTACTTCTCAGAATGCATTGTTAAACCTTTTACTGTATGTTTAATGAATAACAGTCTGCTAATTTATCGAAAGACAATACATTATCTAGAGTATACCGATTAATCTAGTTAAGATATGTGTAATGAAAAACACTAAAGTAATGACTCATAAACACATTGACACATGAATTTTTAATGTGGAAACCTTGTTAAGGGAAAAAACCACTTGGGACCAGTAACTCAAAATTTTCACTCTTCTGAAGTGAGCTTGGTGAAGAGCCAACCCTGTTAAAGGTTACAAACAAACTGTTAGGTGTGACCTTGTTAGAGGACTTAGAAGTTTAGTTTGTCACTTGATATTGGGAATCTCTATGCTACCTTCCTTGATCAAACACTCTCTTGGCCTATCAATAGGTATCTAGCATCTCACACTATCTTCATGATAAAAAATTTTGATACTCCTGTGGATGCATCTCATTATAGAAAGGATCTTTAAATCCCGCTCGGTTAAGAGACTTTATGAATCAATGGTTAAGCTGAAACAATATGATCTGTTCACATATATAACTTATACTTATAGATTTTCAAATCTATTGTAAGCTCATAAAACTAATCTGATCAATATGTCCTTTTAATACCTTTGCTCCACTTTAGTTCTGCTTGGTGATGCTATGCTCTGTTGCTTGGTGTCCACAGAAAACTTTAGCTCTTTCCTTAGCTTGATTGATCAAGATTGTATGAAGTTTCTCTTCATTAGTTTCTCTTCAGCATCATCTTTTTCATTCATTCACCCCTCAATTCGTAATGAATTAAGTTTTCTCTTTTATAGACATGATATAACCATTGTTAGGTTCTTGATTTTCTTTATATTCACGTGATCTGCAATCTTAGCCAATTAAATTTAAAGAAAAACTCTTTTTTTATCTTGTAGAGATCTTCTTGCCAACTGGACAAAACAACTTTAAATCCTTTACTTATCTCTAGCTTTATCTTGTCGATGAAAAAAATGATAACTACCAGTTAAGTCTATATTTATCTCTACTAGCTAGATAATTTTTCATTTCTAAACTTCAGCTATTTTCAGTGTTTTAACTCTTGTTAGCTTCGGTCAACACTCCAGATCTCCTCGGGCTTCTCCGTCGAGGTTGTCTTTCCGTCAAGGTTGTCTCTCCTTCGGGCATGTCTTTCCATTGGTTTACACTATGATTCTAGCCATTGGGTATGCTTGTAATTATGCTCATTGATGATGATCATCGGTCTCTTTATTTGGGCATCACTGTGACTTGACCTTTGGTGATATCTATCCATTAGGTTCCATTGACCATCGATGTTTGAAGTCACATAGTGAAAACTTGTCTTTTATGCATTACTAAAAGCATAATATTTATCTCTCTGAATCTCTGAAGTCTTTGACACTTTGATTATAACTAATTAGATTATATCAAGTTGACATTAATGAAAATACAATCCATTAACTGATTTAATGTCTTGCATTATCTTTCTGTATTTCGGTGATCAACTTAACATCTTCAAACATTCAATCAGTTACATGTCATCAAAGCCAAATTTGGATTTTAGAGCTTTAATGGAGGAATAGATATGGATTCCTGGACATAAGGGCCCAAATTGTGTTTGGAAGGTGGGATACATTTAGATTGAGGAATATCAATTTTGGATGTCAACTTTGCTTTTTCTTTGGGATATTGTACTTCAAGAATTTGTTTAGGAATCCACATGGATTTTGATTTTTCATTCTTTTGTGGGTATTTGGAATGAATTTATTGCACAAGGGATTTAGGAACCCATATGGATTTTGAAATTAATTTTTTCTTAATGGGCCTTTGTGGCCTTTTAGACATTTATTTTTCTTTTTGGATCATATTTTGATTTATTTTTACATGTCAATTAGATTGGACATGTTGATCTTTGACTACATGTAAATTACTTGACTTATGAACTTTATGTTTGGTATCCAAATTTCTTGGAAAATAAATGGGATTCATGGATGAATAAGAATCATATGGAGGTCATTTGGATGGGTGAATGGTTCTCCAAGATGTATTCCTTTTCTTATCTTTATTTAGGATAGGATAAGTGGATTGTGAGCTAGTGAATTGAGGAATATATGGACCTAAGATGGATGGAAGAAATGAAGGAGAAGTTACGTGTTTGGATTTAGATTTTGCAGGGATACCAAATTATTGAGAGTGAGTTATGGAGGTGAGGCCATGACCATTGGGATTTTTTTTGATATGGAAGGGTTCTAATAAACCTTGTTTATGCAGACTTAACCCTTTGACTTGATAATGTTTTTGAATAGTATGATACTTTCTACAGAGGTGAATCCATTTTGAAGTGGATATGATGTGAAAGAAAAAATAGGTTTGTAAAGTAGACGAGACTGGATGAAAGTGGAGGAACATGTTTGAAATGTATGGGGTTCATGAAAAACTTGCACAGATGTGCTTAATTCATGAGGGGGACTAGGAGGAATAATGGGATCCTAAGGTGGAATAGGAGAAATGACATGATCTTGTGGGGAGCATGAAGGAATAGGGAAAGGAGATGAAGGGATGGTAGGATCTTGAGGAGGATCTAAAGGTATGAGATAATATTGTAATGAATATGAAGGTGAAGGGATACTTTGATCTTGACTCATAAGGGGATCGTTAGATTCCAATTTAAGGGTGTTTTACTCTTAACTTTAGATGGGATCATTAGGAAGAATGAAAGGGATTTCACGATCTTTCTTAGGAAGTGGAATGTCAATGATACTTGGAAAGACACTTTGTTCTTGAGATGGAAGGGGATCATCCTGGAGAGGAGGGACACGGATATTGGGATCATCATAAGAATCTAGGAAAATGGGATCTTGGTCAACAATTGGTTAGGATTGTTTATTGTTGGGATCTTGATCTTGATTTATTTTAGGATCTATTTCTTTGTGCTTTGGATCATCCTCTTGATATGGGTTATGACTTTGAATATGCATGTGGGATTTAAGGAAGAGATCAATGTTTTTACATGAGGAAGATGGAATTTTCATGGGACTCTCTAGAATGGGAGCATATGGTGGTGGTGGTGGCATTGGGTCTAGGATTTTATAATCAGGTATATAATTACTATAAAGAAATGAATTACCTTGAATTTCTTCTGTGGATAGAAATTGGGGGTAAACATAAAAGGTATTATTTGATGGATATGGTAGAAATTTCTCTTGTGAAACTTGAGGGTATGTGTGAGGCCTCACCCCGGACCCCATCGTAGCTTTCCAATTTTTCTACATATGTTAGATTTAGCATATGATACTTTACATTTTGATGCACTATGGACCTTATGGATTTTATGCTTTATGTCATGGATTGATCATTTTGGATATTGGACACATGATACTTTATGATGCACCTTATGGACTATATTATGTTTTCTATTATGGACATTTATTTTTGAGATAATTGATTTAGAAATACATCATGATTATGTTATGGGTTATTGATGATAGGAGAATTATTAGAAATGGATATTAAATTTTGATATCATGCAATGTGAATCTTACCTTATGTTAAAAGCTTAAAATGAAATTATTATATTCTTGTGATCTTAAGTAATAAACTTAGTATGTTCATACTTTCCTTAAGTTCTGAACATTGCTTATTTCCTTATGATGTATATTTATCTCCTCAGACTACTGATATTTGAATTGAGTGTGCAAGTATGAGACCATGGTATTTTATCCGAGGAACCAAAAAAAGGAATATGTGAACTCAATTTGAGCTAAGGTTGTGTCTAATGAGAGACAAGACCTCGTTGTATCGTGATTTAATTTGTAAATGTATATGGTTGATTTTGGATATGTAGTCCTTAAATATATTTCTTATTTCCTTGTGATTTTTGCCCAAGTGGATATGACATGGCCTAGTGATGTGTAAATGTTGTGTGTGTCATTTGACACTTGTGATTTGCACTTAAGACCATGATATGTCAACTTGGAAATGGTTGTCCACCTACCTAGGAAAGTACATTAGTGAAACCCCATATGCATACCTTGGTTTGGGAATTGCGGGTGTGGTCATCTCATTGGAATTTCGAAAATACTCTTATAGTGGACTTTTGGAGGGGTTAGGAAGTGCCTAGGGGTGTGTTGGGGTCATTTTTAGGTAGCCAACTTGTTATACCAATAGATAAGGGCCATTTTAACCCTAGGATAGCCTCTGGTTGACCATATGACCCTTCCAAAAAGTTGGTTTCTCAAGTTGGACGAAAATCAGCTCTTGTAAGACTTGACCTTGGATAGACCACCCTTCCATCTTTGTGCTAAGACATTATTCACCTTTTTGGATCCATTTTTAGAAAGGTGTAAGATTTTAGGGAAGAGGAACCAATTAGAGGACTTTCCTTCTCCCCATGAGTTTTCTAGTGGCTTTTGAGTGGGAACTCTCCATGTTGGAGAGTTTGAACACCCACTCTCTAACTTAGAGACATAGCTAGAGTTGGTGATCTTGGAAGGAGGACTTAGGCTAAAAGGGATCTCTTCTACAACTATCTTTCCTTAAGCTTGGATTCTAGGTTGGTAGATTTGTTGCAAACTCTTTTCTTGTAGCTTTATCTTGTTCTTGCAAAAGATGGATGTTGTATGTGCTTTGTGAAATTATTAGAGCTATGAGCTTGTAGTAAATTTTATGTTGTTGTTGTTGCTAAATATTTGTTTGGCTTTCTTTGTAAATGTTGTTAATGGGAGTCTCAAGGCTCACTCACCCTTGAGAGGGAAGAGTATCCTTGGGGGTGAAGGAGTTTTGATAGCCCTTGGTGTAGAGTCTCTCCTCAAGGAGGAGAGGGAAAAATCATGGAGTATGGGCTCCATGAAGCCTCCCTTGTTGTTCTTATTTTGGGGGTCATAAGGGCATACTGATGAACTTGGTTTGATTTTGGGAAGGAAAGTGTTTTGAAAGCCATGTGAGGGTTTGGATTATGGATTTTGGGTATGGCCTTCTCCCTTGGGTATTTGGTCCACTTCACCCCATATAGGGTTATTGAGAAACCCATTGTGCAAAGCCTTGGTGGGAGTTTTGTAAGGTTTACTTGCTTGTTTCTTGTTTGTATGTTTGTATCCCTCCTTTATTTGGTTCCCCAAGTTTGGGGGTGGCCTCATAAGAGGCCTTGGTTGGGTGGTGAGAAGCCCATGGTTCCATGAGTTTCCCTTGTTTTGTTATTTTGCAAATTTTTTAAGTGGAGCTACATGAAGTGTTATGGATACTTAATGAAGAAGTTGGATATCTTGTTGTTTCCTTTTGCACACTTGTATATGTGATGTAAAATCCCTTGAGGAAATTAAAGGGAACTTGTAAATTAGTGGTCATAAGGCCTTGGAATGTAATCTACCTTGCATAGAGATTGTTATTGTCTACAAAAAGGGTTATTAGATATGTGAGTACGAATACTCCCTTCCTTAGTGGTGATGTTGTTGTAATGAAATGTAAAGCTAAAATAAGTAAATAATGGACAACACCATTGAGATTTATTTTAGAAGTATTATGCTGCAAAGTTTCAAGAAAAAAAAGTTCTACCTCTATTTAAATGGATATGCAACTATCTTAGAATATTTTTATTAATTATAGTTGCCTAGTTTTCTTTTCTACCAATTTAAGATTTGTAAATTTCTATCTCCTACTTTACCCCTGCAAGCTAATTAAAGGAAAACTAAGGCCAAATACATAGTTACCATTAAAGGGTGTATTCTAGAAACAATAAGAAAGGGTTTAGAAATTAAAAAAAAAAAGACATTCTGTTTTTACTTCATTGTTTAAAAAA
>MU224790.1:9589617-9611501 GCA_018584345.1 Thuja plicata
CTTTTCTTGGTTAGCCCATTAACCCTTAGTCATCAGTTTGTAAAGCAACTTATCTATTTGTTCATCTTTCTTTATGTATATGAAATCATATCATACATTCCATTTGATGTGTAACAGTAAAAGAAATGTACATGAAATTTGATAACACATAACACAAGATATGGTATCACAGAAAACTCTTGTTAAGGAAGTAAAAACTGCGGTGGGGATTGATACCCACAAACTTCACTATCTGCAAATAAGAAGAGCCAGTTAAGGCTTACAATTTTGGTCACTTCTGATGACCTACCCTGTTAGGAGTATTACAGTGGAGACCTGTTAAGATCTACTTCGTTTGAAGCTTTAGCAACACTGTTAAGTGTGCACTCTGTTAAGAGATTTACAAAGGACAATTAAGTCCACCTTCTACAAAAGGATTTTAGATGTGATGCACTTGTTAGAGTGCAACTACATAAGTCTTTGATCTAAAGATAAATGCAATCTTTAATTATTGATAACAGATCCTATTAAGCTCCAAAAATACTGTTAATCATCCTTCCCTGATTGAGTATTACCTTTATATGCTCGTTGGTAGCCTTTGTGTGTTCTTGATAACTGATGTACTCTGTTTTTGATCTTTGCATGAATTCTGCATTCTGCTCCTTATATTCTCTTCATGGCTATCAATTATAAGAATTCATGTACTCATAATTGAGTACGAACATCTATTTATACTAATCTAGGCTCAATTCTTGATTCATGCATTTACACGTTAACTCTAGATTCAAGACATACAACTTGATCTTGATCTGTAGTTAGATATGCTTTAGATTTGTTAGGATGCTTTAAATAATTTACATAAAGCATGCATGACCATCTTATCTAATTTAAAACAAAAATAAAACTCTATAAATAGATTTACATTGCTTTAGTCGATGTGTAAAAATTAGATCCACAATTTGCGGGTTCTTGATCTATCTATCGGTTCTGATGGTCGGTTTTCTTGATCATTGGTGTTCCTTTCTCTGAACATGTTGTCAGGTATGCTTGTCTGTTCTTGTCAGGTTGATTCTGGAAACTGCATTTCCGGTAATGCGTGTGTTCACCAGTAATGCTTGTGTTCTCAGGTGAAGCTTGTCGCATTTATACTTAGCATTTTTCTCAAAATTCTTTGTGCTATCAAGTATGCTTGCAATTCACTGGTACTACTTGTGTTCCGCCAGTGATGCCTGCTGTCTGCCGGCAATGATTTTTGACTGTGTTTTTCCTCTGAGTATACTAATGGCAAAATAATGTCTTCAAAACCTGCAACAACACTTGTCGCTGCCATTTAATCCAGCAATATATAAACCGATATCACTATATATATAGTTACAGAGATGTAAGTGTATGTATATATTAAAATGTATATACATGTTAGGATGTATTCCTTCTAGCCTCCTTTTATGGCTGTCACACCTACACATTTGCAAAAAAAAAAAGAGATAATAAAAATGGAGTCTAGGGTTTTTAGATGGTAGGAAGAGAAAAATAGAGAAGAGAACAAAAAAAAGAGTGTTTTTAACCATCTCATATTTTGACCCTAACCGTAATTTCAAATTAGGGTTAAGGATTTCAAAATGAGAGGTTAAAACATGGTCTTTTAATAACATTGCTTTTCCCTTTTGATTTTAGAATATCTTTTAATGGAGAGATTTAATCTCATGTTATTTTTTTTGTATAGGGCCTTTAATTATGTTATTGTAAGGTTTAACCTTTTGTTAAATGAGATGATATAATAAAATGTTAGTGGGTAAATATAATATAGCATGTATAGTAATATTGGGGTAATTAAATTAAATTAATAAATTTCTTTTTAACATTAAGACATTAACTATTAGAAATATTATTAGTTGACCTTCTATAAATTAAATGATAAAAAAAATTACCAGAATGGTATAGTCGCACTCAAAAAATGAATTAACAAACGTTATTATTTTCCTTTGAGTTCATCTTTTAAAATGAGATTTGTTGAGAATCAAGAATTCAGTAAATTAAAATATTAATTGAACTATTGCAATTTAAAGTTTGACATTAAATTATTTTTAATCTTTTAACTAGATTTTTTATTTTTAGCCTTGGAATTTAAGTTATAAGTTACGATACAAAATTCAATTTAATATGGCCATTAATTTAAACAGTCAAGCTAATGTATTTATTTAATAATTAAGTCGATAATGTTATTTTTATGGGACCATTATATGTGGCCAGTATAATGGCCTCCGTAACAATAGTGTTATTATGGAGACACTTGTATAGTTAAATTTTAGTGTTATAAGTATTAACTGAAGACGAAAACATTAGATTGTCTAGTCATTAGGAATTTTTATCATTGGGTAGATTCACCTTCTAGAAGGCATCATGGTACAACCTTGCGAAGGGTTATGCTACCCCTCTTAGAGAACTCATTTAACCTTAAACTATAATTAGTTAGTCTGACTTAGGGATTGAGGGATGTTGTCTTAATGACATGATACCCCTTGACCCTTCAAGTCATATCATTACTTTTCAACCCAGTTAACCTAAGTAGGTAAATTTCTAACTTATTTGATTAGTAAACCCTTGAATGTGACCTTTTAGGCATTGTCTAAAACTTGAAAAAAAAAAAAAAAAGTTGTTGTGTTTTTGGGCGCAAAATTTCCGAGCATGACAGTATGAAGGAGAGGTCAGAGACATGAAGGTTGTTGAGGGAAAATTTATTCATAGGAGTTAGGCATGTCATTGATGTGATTTTTTTAGAAGTGGGCATTTCTAGACACTAGTAAGTGATTTTGATCATTCTCATCAATAATTTATTTTTCATAAAATATTTTTTGAAGCAAACTCTTGAAAGCTTTAGATTGGGATTTTTGTTCCTTGGGCGATCTTCTTTGTGATACCACATTGATATTGGCATGTTGTAAGGAATTTTTTGATTGAACATGTGGTATAATGGGTTTATCATTGGTTATGCTTTTTTGATGTCCAAAAGATGGCATATTTGTCATTAGACTTGTGTCTGTTTGGAAAACCCTTGGAGGTGAATTTGAGGACATAAGATAATACTCACTAATATGTGATGTCACCAATTGTAAAGTTATTTGTGTAATTGGGTATGACATTGGAATTGATTGACTTGTTTGCATAATTGACACAAGGGTTTGTGTGGTTTCTTGAGGGACACATGAATCCATTAGAAGGAAAATTGGTTCAAAATTGGGTGGTGGCCCTAGTTGAATTATGTCACACTTTGGTTGAAAGGTTTGACTTGACATGGGACTGGGTTGAATGAGGCTGATTTGGAATTTGGTTGAATGGAGCTTAATTTGGGACTTGATTGCACAAATTTTCATCTTAGATTTGATTTTTTATTTGGTTGAATGATGATTGACTTTGGACATGATTGAATGATGATTGACTTTGGACTTGATAGAAATTTGTGTATGTTGTTTTAAATTGTTTTGTCGTGTTTATTTGTGAGATGGGAATTGGTAATGTATGATCCTGAAATCAGAGATTGTATGTAAATTTGTGCAAGATTTTCTTTTGTACATCAAAGCACTTCAGACATCTTGGTTCTACTCTTGTCCATATTTTTCACTTTTTATTTTAAGATCTCATTTTATCAAGCTATTTTTTCCTCTAGTGATGGAGAAACATGGATGACATTTGTTTAAACATGAGAAGCTTGATTCAAAATTTTTGATATGTATTAATTGGACATTGATTATTTGATTGTGATGACATATTCCCATGAGAGTAGTAATGTTGATGTCAGGGTGATGCTCTTTCAATTGGAAGTCACATTCTATATGAAACCAATAATTCCAAGTCTTCATGTTTACTGAGGGCATAGTTTTGGTGATAAAATTGGGTTGATGTAATTATCTTATAGAATCTCAGGATCTTGTTTCAACCATTGTGTTATGCTCTATTTTTGTATTTTAAAAGTTAATGGATAAAGTGGTATGCACCTAAGGGAATGACCAATATGATTCAAAGATATAAAGGAAAAATGCAACATATATTTTTGGGACCTTTTTGGAAATTTTGATAATGTAAATTAGGGATGATAAATTTAGTTCAAGCTAGGGATGATAAAATGCAAGCTATGTATGACAATATATAAGGAATGGAAAATAGGGATCATAAAATACCAACTATATTTTTCAATTTTTGAGACTTTGAAAACCTTGTAAATACAAGTATAAATGTATAACCTTAGGGAATTTAAGTGAGGCCAAGAACTTAAAGGACCAAAGGAAAAACTAAAGGAAAAAGTATAAGGTAAAATTCATCATTAACAAGCTAGGTTATTTACATAATGATAGTGGTGACAAAAGGACAAAGTTTTTGACAAGGTCAAGCTCCCTATCCAACAACATGATGTATATACATAAAACTTGGATTTTAGGATTTTTCAAAGTCTAATTAAGATCTAAGTGCAATATGTGGATGTAATGGGAAATTATGGGGAAAGAAAATGCAATGATAAAAAAAAGATGAGGAGGCAAACATAATGAAAAGGAAAATATTAGGAGGACAATGCAAAGATAAAATAATGAATATCTTAGGATCTAAGGGAAAATGAGGACTAATGCAAGGTTTAACCTAAGGAGACACCTAATCATGCAAGGTTGAAACAATATTCCAAGGCTCATGGTTATTTTTAATATCCATGTTTTGAAATTCTTGATTTGAAAAATGTTTGAAAAGTTAGGACAATTGTTTAAGGATTTGAGTGAGTTGGTGCTTGAATGATGACATTTGTTTACATTCAAAAAAATGGATATTTTTTACTTGAGAAAACAATCACAACCTAGGCTGAAAAGGATACTAATTGTTTAATCCACACTTGTATTTCTCCATATAATAAAACAAAGTGGAAAAGTAGAGAATAAAGTATCATTGGCTCCCCCTTGCATGTCACGGGAGTCACTTGACGCTCTTATCCAGAGGTCCAAAGACCTTGATGATTTTAACTCTTAATAATGAATAGTGTGTGTGGTGTGTCTTAGTTAGTCTCTCACCTTATATGTCAGCAAGTATAAGGTTTTTTCCATTCTAAAACATTGGCCTGTATTAAGGGCATCCAATTTAGGGGACAAAATGGTAAACTCCCTCAAGAGGTCTCCCAACCCTTAGAACAACAATTTTACACATCAGAAGGATACTGGAGGAGAATACCATATGCTACTTCCCATTGATTATGATTTTCATCACAACCACATTTTTATATAGTAATTTGGATGAGCTTGGCTTTATCTTGTTACCTCTTGGGTTTCTCTCTTGGTGGTGAGTACCTCTTTTCCCAACCAAGACAAGTGCACTAAGAAAAAGAAAATCAGGTATCACTATTTCTTTTCTCTTACACCCTGGATCTTGAAGGCAAGGGGAGAGGATACTTCACATAGTAGTAGGTCCACCCTATGATGTGCAAGCACACAAGACAATTTAGGTAGGTGTGATTTATTAACTTATTAGAAAGGAAACATGATTAAAATAACACAAATTATTTTTCTTTTCCTTGCTTATTGATGTAGACATCAA
Source organism: Thuja plicata (assembly GCA_018584345.1). Classification (NCBI taxonomy): domain Eukaryota; kingdom Viridiplantae; phylum Streptophyta; class Pinopsida; order Cupressales; family Cupressaceae; genus Thuja; species Thuja plicata. The sequence continues at coordinate 9,595,165 of MU224790.1, forward strand.
AAATCATCCTTATATTAATTAATTAATATTCTTGTAACATTATAGTTGATTTTAATTAATTAACTATATTTGTTATGTTCTTCTATGTTATTTAATTAAATTTATTCAATTAAATATAGTTCATTCTCTATAGTATTTAAATTTAATTTAAATACTATAAATTTCTAATGTATTAAATTTTATTTAATACATGGCATCCATAAATCCCCTTTTAAATAAATTTTAATTTATTTTTCCTTCGTATTTTATAATAATCTTCTAAACCTTGATTAATTTGAATTTAATTTAAGTTAGTCTTAAATCCTACCTAGAAACCTACCCTACCACCCATCACACTCACCCAAATAAAGCTACTTGCTAATTAAACCCACTTATTAGGCTTAAAAGGTGATTCCTATACCTTTTAGTGTTAATGAGTTTCTCACACATGTGTGAGAAACCCATCCCAAGGAAGCTACCCAACTTCCTTAAATGTATCCACCTTTTTGTCCCCCACTCCATTCTCCAAGGGTTGTGTTGTCACTAAGGATTTCACTTGAAAGAGCTAAGTGTAAAACTCAGCAATCCTATGAAACATGGGAATAATTCTAGGTTGTGGGGAGCCTATAATGGAAGTAGTCCTCTGAATTAAGGGTTGACTTCCCCTTGAATCACCTTAAACTTAAACTAAAAATTTTGGAGGAAAGGGAGAGAGAGAGAGTGCATGAATTGAAAACTGGACTTAAAACCTAGGTGATTCACCAGAAATTTAAAGATCTACAAATTGTTAAAAAAATGCTCACAATATGACTTAAACACAACTTGGAATTCATAGATTTGTCATATTTATATTATTTCTTTCAAAAATAACAAGGTGCAGATTGTCAACGAGAAGGAAATGAATGAATTTCACAAACTCAAAGACCTAAGAAAGCACACAAATCAAACTTTTAGACAATAACATGTGTTTTCTAAACATCAAATGAACAATACGCCAAGGTAAAGGATTAACTTGAATCACAATAACATGACCAAAACTCATTAAATAATCTAGAAGACAATAGGAAAAAGAGGATCTCTATTTTTTATTCAACCAAAAGGAGCTGGAAAGAAAACTGCTTCTCAGAGCTACAAGAATTCAAATCTCAAAGTGAGAAAGAATGAAAGAACTACCTCTACACAAAAATGAGAGGTATATATAGGATAACACTAAAAAATATGCATTTCCAAGGATTATTGAAATCATCATATCAAACTACACCATATTTGGAGCTGTATGCAAGGATATATCTAGAAATCTACATTTTGTTAGTTCACCAACATGTTGCCCAAATCTGAAGGTCAGGTTCTCATATTTGTAGGGGTAGGTGAGAGAAAATTCCAAAATCATGCCTTAACCATCATTCCTTCACCAAACTGAATCTATTACCCCTAATCATGCTTTGACAAGTGATATTTGCCCAAAATTGATGACATATAACTGATTGAATGTTTGAAGATGTTAAGTTGATCTTCATGCAAGGCATTAAATCCGTTAATGTATTATATTTTCATTGATGTCAACTTGATATAATCTGTATGGTCATTGTAATATTACCAAAGACTTCAAAGAACCGATGAATCAAAGACTATGCTATCAGTAATGCATATAAGTCAAGTATTCACTAAGTGACTACATACACCGACGGACTGCACCTGATGGTCAGAGTAAAAGAACAAAGTCACAGTGTTTCTTGATAAGGAAATACACAGCATTACCAATGAGAAAAGTTTTAGTGTTGCCTGACAAAGAAAAAAAGGATGGAGATCCCGATGAAAACCGAAGTCACACCAACAGAATAGTCAATTATCACCGATAACTAACTGAAGTGTTGACCAATAGAACAAAGAGTTCAGAAAATGACAAAAATGCTTAGCTGTCAAGAAGATAAATATAGAGTTAACAGATACTTATCATTGTTTTAATCATCCAGACAAACCCAGAGATAAGTAATTGATTTAAAGATTTTTTGTCTAGTTGGCAAGAAGATCTCTATGAGATCAAATTGGATATTTTCTTTAAATCTATTATCAAGAATCATTGAACACACCAAGAATCAAGAAAGCCAAGAAAAGGGGAAATCATGTCTATATAGAGACAAACCAAACTCATTACAAATTATAGGGTGAATAAGAGAAGAGGAGAGATGCTAAAGAAAATCTGATGGAGAAGAAAGTCTTCATTCAGTCCTGATGACCAAGCTAAAGGAAGAGCTAGATTCTGCAGACACCGACGAACAGTGAGACAAGCATCACAGAGCAGAACAAGTGTGGAGCAAAGGTATATATTTGATTATATTGATCAATAAAGTAATGGACCTACAATAGATCTAAAAATATGCAATTGAGTTGTATGTATGAACAAATCATTAGTGTTTATGTTTAACCATTGAAGCATATAAGCCTCTTAATCGAGAAGGACTTAAAAGTATTTTTCAATTGAGATATATCCCAAGGAGTATCAAAAATTTTGATCACAAAAGTAGCATTGGATATGCCCGATACCTATTGAAAGGCCAAGTGAGTATTTGATCAAGGATGGTAGCATTAGATGCCAGATATTAGTTGACAAACTATTTATAAATCCTCTAACAACGTCACACCTAATAGTGTGTTTGTAACCTTTAACAGGGTTGGCTCTTAATAGGGCTCACTTTAGAAGAGTGAAAATTTGGGGTACCAGTCCCAGTGGTTTTTTCTCTTAACAAGGTTTCCAGGTTAAAATCCTTGTGTTATGTGTTTATGGTTTATCACTTTACTATTTTACATTTCACATATGCATTTTTGGATTTATCGGTATACTCTACATATTTACTGTGTTTCGGTAAATAGATGACTGCGTATCGATAAACATATAGAAGAAGGTTTAATAGAGCAATCCGACAAGTAGTAAATTGATATAAGTATTTCATGGAATTCATCTTGTAGGATAGAAGATAACTTGAGACATAATTATGGTTATAAGTTTAAAGGGTTGTTCTAAGGATTAATTTTTGAGGCCACTAATTCACCCCCTCTTAGTTATTACTAACAATTGGTATCAGAGCTTGTGTGCTTAGAAGGAAGGTTTCAAGACCTAAGCTAAAGATCACAAGATGAATAGATGAGATGTGCCCAAGTTTAACAAAGATAATTTTGCTTCATGGAAGAGCAGAATAAGACTCCACTTATCAGGGATTTGTAATGATGTTACTCAATAATTAGATACTGAATATGTGTTGCCTACAGGACCACCAACGGTTTAAAAAATGAGAGAGAAGCATGGGTACAATGACATGATGATAGAACTTGCTTCCTCACTCTCTAATGCTGAATTTGAAGATATCAAAACCTGCAAAATTGCAAAGTAGATGTGGGACAAATTGAAGCTTGTGCATGGTTGTGACAAAAATGTTTTGAGAGCCAAGGAAAAAAGCCTTAGAGAAAATTTTGATGATCTCAAAATGAAAGAAGGTGAGAACATCACTCAGTACAACATGAGAATCAAAGAGGTAGTCAATGCTATTTGAGGAGTTGGAGGTGTACTAGAAGAAAATACAGTGGTAAGTAACATTCTAAGAACTTTACTACCTACTTATTCTATTAGAGTATCTGCCATTCAAGAAATGAGAGCAGTAGAAATAGCAATGTTACTCTAGACAGTTTAATTGGAAGAATGATTTCATTTTAGATGAACAATTTGATAATAGTGTCTTACCAGACATGGAGTCTGCATTCAAGTCTTCTGTGAGAATAAGTAAATCAAGTCATAAAAACACTATGAGAAAAGATAGTGATAGTGAAAGTGAAGAAGATGACCTTGATGAAATTGAAGCACTTATGGCCAAAAGAATGTAGAGAGGCAAAGGTAAATACAAAGGTAAATTACCACTTGATTGTTTTAATTTCAAAGAGATTGGACACTTTTCTGCAAGATGTACTAACAGAAGAAAAGATGATAGAAGTAATGACAAATCATTTGAAAATAAATCTGATGAAGGTGATTACAGAAGCTACCGACAATCAGAAAGAAGAGATACCTGAGACTATAAGGACAAAGGAAAGAATCCCAATTACCTAGGAAAATACAAAGATGATGACACTGACATCGAATCTGAAGAAGAAATCAAGATGGTGTTTGTGGCTGTAAAAGATGATTAAGATAATGATGAAGAAAGGTATGTAGAAACAACTCTCATATCTAAAGTTAGCAAAAATGATGTTTGGATCATAGATAGTGGCTGCACTCACCATATGACCAGTGATAAGCAAAATTTTGAGAATTTTGAATACTATAAAGATGGTTCAGTAAGAATGGGTAATGACACACTTTGTCTAGTTGAAGGTAGAGGAACAATAATGTTGAATAACTAGATAAAATGTGAAAATTATTATTGTGTAAATGGATTGAATTATAATCTATTGAGTGTTTCTCAGTTGAATAATTTAGGTCACAGAGTAGCATTTGAAAATAAGAAGGCAAAGATCTTCAATAAATCAGGAAATCTGATTGGTACTAATGAGCAGACAAAGGTAAATTATTCTATCTAAATGATACTCACTCCACTTGTTTGATTTCTACAAATGAAGACATATGGCTGTAGCACCAAAGATTGTGTGATGTGAACTTTGACAACATGATAAAGATTATCAAAAAGAGAAGTGTCAGAGGCTTATCGATGATGACCAAGCCCGACAACATCATGTGTAAGAATTGTCAAAAATGTAAAATGACAAATTCTAGTTTTAAAAGAAAAACCCATATATCTGATGTAATTCTAGAATTAGTCCATACAAATTTATGTGGACCTATGAGGACAAAGAGTTATTACGGAGATAGATATTTTATTCTCTTTGTTGGTGATTACTCTAGAATGATGATAGTCATGTTTCTAAAAGATAAATCAGAATCATTTAAGATGTTTAAATGGTACAAAGTAATGGTTGAGAAGAAAAGTGGTATGGAGTTAAAGTTATTAAGATCAGATAGAGGAGGGGAATTTATTTCAGATGAATTCACTAACTTTTGTAATGAGCATGGAATCAAAAGATAGGTCTCTGCACTGAGAACACCACAATAGAATGGAATTGTTGAAAGAAGGAATAGATCCATAGTTGATTATGCAAAGACGCTGATGAAAGACACCTAAAAGACAATTGAAGAAAGACACCTAAAAGACACATTGTGAGATATGGTATGGATACACACCCAATGTAAGTTATTTCAAAAAATTTGGAAGTCAATGTTATATCTTAAAAGATGATAGAAATGTAAAAATTGACTCCAAGAGTGATGAAAGAATATTTGTAGGGTATTCTACCAAGAGAAAAGCTTATAAATGTCTAAACAAAGCCTCTAACAAAATTGTTGAAAGTGTAAATGTAAAGATAGATGAATTTGTAGAGAAGAATGAAAAGGAAAGAACTAAAGAACAAGAGGACTACAATAGGTTTAATTACAATGAGGAACTTGAAACTCTACCCAAACAACAATGTAGAGCTCCTGAGAAACAAATCATTGCACCCAAGCATTAGGTTGCAAATACCGACGATCAGAATATTGCTCAAGATGATGCACTAATTGATGGAGAACAGATTAAAGAACAAAATGATGATCAAGCTGATAGACAAAGAGCTGAAACTATACTTGCAAGATATGTCAAAAGGAACCATCCATAGGACCAGATCATAGGAGATAAAAATATTGGTATGATAACTAGAAGTAAGTCTCTAAATACAAGATGTCTTGTTTGTGATTATGAGCCGAAATTTGTCAATGCTGCACTAGATAATGATGAATGGATAAGTGCTATGAATGAAGAGATTGAATAGATAGAGAAAAAAAACACATGAACACTTGTACCAAGACAAAATGACAAGAATGTCATCGGTACAAAATGGATATTCAGGAATAAGCTGAATGAGAATGGAGAAGTCACAAGAAATAAAACAAGACTAGTATGCAAGGGGTATGTTCAAGAAGAAATTGACTATGGAGAAACCTTTGCACCTATTTATAGGCTAGAAGGAGTAAGAATATTACTTGCTTATGCTTCATATAAAGGATTCAAGGTATATCAAATGGATGTCAAGTCTACATTCCTGAATGGAATACTTGAAGAAGAGGTATACATTGAAAAACCAGAAGGGTTTGTTGATCCAGACAAGAGGGACATGGTATGTAGACTTCACAAAGCCTTGTATGGATTGAAACAAGCACCCTGAGTCTGGTATGAAAGACTTCATTCCTATCTTATAAGTATTGGATTATTAAGGACTAGTGAAAACAATAATCTTTACTTGAAGGAAGATACTAATGCTAACATTTTGATTGCTGAGATATTTATTGATGACATCATATTTGGAGGCAATGATATGATATGAAAATCATTTGCAAATGAGATGAGCAAAGAGTTTGAGATGTATATGTTTGGAGAGATCAAGTTCTTTCTTGGTCTATAGATCATGCAACAAGATGAAGGTGTTTTCATTAAACAATCCAAGTACATCAAAGAAGTACTAAAAATATTCAAGATGGAAGAATCCAAACTAGTTGGAACACCAATGGCAATTGGATGTAAGCTGACAAAGGAGGACAATTCATCTGAGGTAAATCAGACTTTGTACAAATCGATGATTGGAAAACTCATGTATGTTGTACATAATTGACCAGATATTGCACATGTAGTAGGAATAGTTGTTGGATTTTCTACTAATCCCAGAGAATCACATATGATTGCTGTGAAAGTAATTCTAAAATATCTAAAGAATATCAAGGAATATGGCTTATGGTATAGAATAGAAGGGAAATTTGAACTTAAGGTCTTTATCAATGCTGATTGGGCTGGAAATCATGATGAACGGAAGAGCACAACTGGAGAAGCATTCTTCATGGGTGACAGACTTGTCACATGGATCAACAAGAAATAAGGATGCATTTCATAATCTACTGCAGAAGTAGAGTATGTTGCTACTACTGCAAATTGCTCAAATATTGCATCGATCAAATAGTTAGTGGAAGGTATGCATATGAAAATTTTGGAGCTAGTAGTTATCTATTGTGATAATACAAGTGCAATAAACATTTCCAAGAATCCAGTCATGCATGCTAAAACAAAGCATATTTCCATCAAGTATCATTATTTAAGAGAACAAGTTCAGGCAAAAGAAGTGATACTTGAGTATGTGAAATCAAAGGAACAATTGGATGATATCTTCACCAAGCCACTGCCCAAGGATGCATTTGAGTACTTGAGAAAGAGACTAGGGGTCAAACCTTTGTCTACTAGTTAGTAAGCTGACTAGAAGGCTGCATCAGCCTACATATTAATATAATATCATTCATGTTGATGCAAGCATAAAGATAAACTTCAAAGATAAATCTATACACAACAAGGTATTTATCTACTCCAAGCACTAGAGTTATTAGCGATGGAATGGGAAATTCATGGAATATATTATGGATAGAAAGAATCCATGTAGCATCACTGTGAAAAAGATGTTTGGCATTGCTGTCAAAGGGAGAGAGATATCTCATTATCATACTGATAAAGGGAGAGAGTCATTATCATACTGATAAAGGGAGAGAGTTTATCCATTACCATCTTAGGAAGAGATCATATCCATCAAAGAGAAGTAACCAGAAAGGGAGACCAAATAGAAAGGGAAAGAAAACATCAAAAGAAAGGAGAACAATCAAAGGGAGAGAGTTTGACACAGAAGGAGAACACATCACATCAGAGAAAGAAATATTCTACATCCATCCAGTAAAGGGATTGAAGACAGAAGAAGGCTGCAAGAATCAAATAAAAGCTATTTGAGCTTACCAAAAACCAGACATTTGTATTAGCTACATTAGGAAAGCTTGATGAAACTGTAAATTTCATATTGTATTAGTAAATAGTACAGTATGATAATGTAGTATGTTTCCATCAATGCCAAAGGGAGAGATTGATGACATATAACCGATTGAATGTTTGAAGATGTTAAGTTGATGTTCATGCAAGGCATTAAATTAGTTAATGTATTGTATTGTCATTAATGTCAACTTGATATAATCTATATGGTCATTGTAATATCGCCAAAGACTTCAAAGAACCAATGAATCAAATACTATGCTATCATTAATGCATATAAGTCAAGTATTCACTAAGTGACTACATACACCGACGAAGTGCACCTGACGGTCAAAGTAAAAGAACAAAGTCACAATGTTTCCTGTCGAGGAAATACACAACATTACCAACGAGAAGAGTTTTAGTGTTGCTTGATGGAGAAAACAAAGGATGAAGATCCTGATGACAACTGAAGTCACATTGACAGAACAGTCAGTTGTCACCGATGACTAACTGAAGTGTTGACCGATAGAATAGAGAGTTCAGAAAATGACAAAAATGCTTAGCTATCAAGAAGCTAAATATAGAGTTAACAGATACTTATCATTTTTTTAATCATCTAGATAAAGCCAAAGATAAGTAATTGATTTAAAGCTGTTTTGTCCAGTTGGCAAGAAGATTTCTACAAGATCAGACTGGAGATTTTCTTTAACTCTATTAGCAAGAATTGTTGAACACGCCAAGAATCAAGAAAGCCAAGAAAAGGGGAAATCACGTCTATATAGAGACAAACCCAATTCATTACAAATTGTGGGGTGAACAAAAGAAGAGGAGAGATGCTAAAGAAAATCTGATGGAGAAGAAAGTCTTCATTCAGTCCTGATCAAAAAGCTAAAGGAAGAGCTAGATTCTACAGACACTGATGAATAGTGAGACAAGGATCATAGAGTAGAATAAGTGTGGAGAAAAGGTATATATTTGATTATATTGATCAGTGAAGTAATGGACCTACAATAGATTTGAAAATCTGCAATTGAGTTGTATGTATGAATAGATCATTAGTGTTTCATTTTAAACATTGAAGGATACAAGCCTCTTAACCAAGCAGGACTTAAAAGTCCTTTTCAATTGAGATACATCCCAAGGAGTATCAAAAATTTTGATCACAAAAGTAGCATTGGATATGCCCAATACCTATTGACAGGCCAAGTGAGTGTTTGATCAAGGATGGTAGCATTAGATGCCAAATACTATTTGACAAACTATTTCTAAATCCTCTAACAAGGTCACACCTAACAGTTTGTTTGTAACCTTTAACAGGGTTGGCTCTTAACAGGGCTCACTTCAGAAGAGTGAAAATTTTGGGTACCGGTCCCAGTGGTTTTTTCCCTTAGCAAGGTTTCCATGTTAAAATCCTTGTGTTATGTGTTTATGGTTTATCACTTTACTATTTTACATTTCACATATGCATTTCTGGATTTATTGGTATACTCTACATATTTACTATGTTTCAGTAAATAGATGACTGCTTATCGGTAAACATATAGAAGAAAGTTTAATAGAGCGATCCTACAAGTAGTAAATTGATATAAGTATTTCATGGAATTCATCTTGCAGGACAGAAGATAACTTGAGACATAATTTGTGGTTATAAGTTTAAAGGGTTGTTTCAAGGATTAATTTTTGAGGCCACTAATTCAAACCCCCTCTCATTTTTTACTAACAAAAATGACTTATAATTGCATCATTGGAAAAATATTTACAATAAAGAATGTGCATGATTTACATTACTGCTATAAAAGACTCTTTAAATATTAGTCATAGCCCTAATATATCCAAAAATATAATGACCCCTATGTGGAGAATATTACATTAATTTATTCTTGCCCCAAAATGACTTATAATACCACTCTCCTTTATTTCAAGGTTTAAAAACCATTCTCTAATAAAAACCCCACCTTTTATGTTATTAAAACATATTTCAAAGGCTTTATATTATAATAACATTACAATAACCCCACCCTTGATTTTTCACTTACCATAGTTTTAAATTTTAAAACCTGACCCAAAAAATTGCCATCAAACATAGGTTTCATCTTCCTTCATCGAATTGCAAGAACATGGCTTCTGTACCCTAGCCATTGTTTGAAATGGAAGGGAAGCATGAATTTGGAAAGTTTCTAGCTGTTAGATCAATTTGTCTGGCTTTTTTGGAGTTTTAAAGCAATATGAATCCATGGTAAGCTATTCATTCATTGCATCTTGATTTTTGATGAAGATGAAATCTTTTCTTTGCATGATTTCTCCTTCATTGATTTTCTCCATTCTACATTTTTGATGGTTTTTTGTTTGTTTTGAATGTTGTATTTCCTTTCATTTGTTGTTAAAGGCCGCGAGCTCTAGACATTCTATGTTTTAAAAACATTGTTGTTATACTATTTTCATTTGCTACTTTGATATTGAAAATGTGGCTAGGGCACCATTATGGTTCTATTTTCCTCTTGCAATGTATGTTTTGATTCCATGGAAGATGGCATTTTACATTGGAAATGTTGTTTGTGGATGCAATAATATCTTTAATGATGTTACTTTTCTTCCCTACTCCATGGCGTGAGCTTCATGCTTGCTGTTATAACCTCTTTTTGGATGTATTAACTATGTTTTTACTCTAGAGATGATGACATTTTTGCAATGTAATGCTGCCCATGGAAGCACATAAACTCTTTTCACGTTGTTCACAATATATTTTCTCATTCCTCTCTATCATGTATGCAGATTGTGGTTTAAAAATCTCTATTTTTCTTTCCAGAGAATAGGGCATTTTGTATGGTAATGTTGTTTTCTGGAAAGAAAATCCTTAAGAACATGCTTCTATATTCTTTCATATTCATTTCCAATCCACAGATAGTGGCATTTTTCCATTGCAATTCTGCCTATGGAAGTACTCTGCAATATTTGGACTCCATTGAAGTTTTGTTGTGTTGTTTTATAGATGCATTTGAATGTAACTCTTCTCTCTGTTTGCTTGATTTTGTTTTGAAACTAGCTCATGGAATTATTTCTATTGTAACATATTTGCATGCCATCATTTGGCTCCATAGGAAGGGTTTCTATGAAGCTAAAATGTTGTCCATGGATGATCAAAACAATTGTTACAATCACCCACCTTGTTGATATCCTTTTGAGGCCATAGGCTATGACTGATTTTGTAGTTTCTAGAGCATGTTTACCTCTTTTGCATCCATAGAAATAAGTACCATGATGTTGTGATGTTATCTATTGATAAATATTGCAATTTTGTGGCTCCATTATTATGCTTCTGTGCTGCTCATGGGTGCATAAGGCTCTTTTTAATGTTGTTGTTTTAACACTTTAATTACCATGCATCATTGCTGTTGTAACTATATAGACAAAAAATGGAAGAAATTCCATTATAGATTGGTTTAGCCTTCTAATTAAGTGGTTTTGGTTCATGTAAAGCACCTTGAATGAGTCCCTGACTTAGATATGGAATTTTTCCCCAGTTTTGGCCCATTTGCACCTTTTCCAGCCTATTTTTGACACCCCAGACTAAAAAATTGGGACTTTGACCTCAGGGTCAAGGTCGAACTCAACCTTGACCTAGGTCACAATCAACCTTTTTTAGGCCCATGGTTCAAATTCTAGAATTTTAGAGTTTCCAATGTCAGGCTTTGGAAAGAGTTAATTCTCACTTCTGAGTCGGTTGTTTCAGTCTTTGGAACAACAAATCTTAAATTATATTTAATATAGGTCCTCTTCTAGGGGTATAGGTCTAATAGGAATTTAATTCTCCTATGTAGGCCTCTCTAGAATATTTTTTCCTATTTTCATATATAAGGAAGATTTCTCCTCTTATTTTCTCTAACCATGAACCACAAGCAACCAAAACCATCATCAAGCATAATTGCAAGAACTCAAGACTTGAAGAGTGAGATCCAAAGGTGAAGAAGAATGATTTGAAGCAAGCCAAGTAGCCATTAAGGCATTCATCCATTCTCAATAATTCACGCACTTCTCTCATTAAGAACATCCATTGGTGTCCATTGAAGGATTCAAGTTCTATGGAGCCCTCTTGTTGAAGATCTCTCCATCCACATTCCTCCAAGCCTCCTCCTATTCAAAGATCCATTCAATATTGGTGTTGAAGATCTACAATTAATTGATTTGAGACATCCTACATCCTACATCCTACATTCTACATCCTTTTTGGTGCATACATACTTGTGGATTCACGGATTCGAATCCACCACAAGGGCTTCTGCAAACAAGGTGAATTTGTTCATTTACTTTGTTTTACTTATGCAATTTCAATTATACTTAGGTTAATTCTGAAACTAGGGTTTGACCAAGGCAAACCCCTCCCCCCAACAAAAAAACCATTTTGCTTGTAGGTACAGGTTCAGAATAGTAGATTAGAGTGAAAATTTGGATACCCTTTTCGACAAACTTTCAGGATCCAAAAATAGATTTCCTATCAGAGACTTTTTAGGTTGATTCTGCCCTAGGTTGGAATATAAAATTCTAGGTCAATGGTGACATTGACTTGAGGGTACAAATCAGAACTATGTCAGAGAGGAACAATATTTCTAGGTTTTGTTCGTCTCTACGTTTCTATTCTAGATCCGGTCTCAGATTTTCCAAAAGTTGAGTGCAGACCCCCGAAAATAGTATTATTTAGATCTGCAACATTTCAAGGTTAATAATTTTCTCCTATCCATTTCAATTAAAGTTAAAAATCTTTCTAAACCTATCACACATTCAAATAAATAAACGGGTATTTAAGATCTTCCTCTTTCCTCTTATTTCCAAATGGTTTATTCATTTATGCATTGATCCTTCCTTTTGGGTTAATCAATTTGGATCCTTCATTTGTATATCTAAGGATAAAAGGAGAGCATCTTATTTAACCCCTACATTTCAAATTCATTGTATGTCATACACAAAAACAATTCTTTAAATGTAAGATAACATAATCTCATATCTAAATGCTATATTTCTTATCTTACTTTTTGGTGAACCCGCGATAGACAACTCTTTCTTTTTGGTGTTAGATTTACATCTTTTATGTTAGATATTGCATGTTCTTTCATTTACATTTCAAAAATTAAAAATCAAAATCTTGTGTTTCCTAAATTAGTTCATTTGCATTACATTGGTGTATGAGCTATACCACTTCTAGTCCTACTTATAGTATCCTGGTTAGAAGAAGCTGTAGACTTATGGGTTCCTTTGATCCTGAGTCTTCCTCTCCTTTCCTTAGGATCCTAGATGACAATTTGATCACTCATGATTCCAATCCTTCTATGGATCATAACTCTTCTCACTCATCTCATGATGAGGATGATGCTTTAAGAGTTCCTCCTGAACAAGTGTAAAATCTTTTAACAGAACTTGATAAAAGGGGAAATTGGATTATTAAAGAAAACCATAATCAAGATTCCATCCAAGCTATAGAGGCTCTTAATAAAGTCCTTCATGATAGTGATCAAGGTATTAATCTCTTATGTGGTATCACTCATATTGTGCATTTGAATGTTAAACCTTTAGCACAAGAGGCTCAAGATCTAGGATTCACTCCTCCTGTCACTAGTAAGGGACCTTCTTATGTTCCTTTAGATATCATTCCTACTTATACTCCTCCTTTGATGACTACATCTCTTCCAATTTCATCTATTCTTGTGAGTGTTCCACCGATATCTCTACCTACCTCACAACCTTCATATCATAGTGTACCTTTAACTTATTCCAATCCCCTTCCAAATGTGGTTCCAAGTGTTCCACCAGTTGTGGCTTCCATTCCTACCACTTCCTACACTTTTCCTAGTGTTCCTAATATTTATATGCCACCTATGTCTTCTAATGATTCCATAATTATTAGTTTGGGTCAAACTATGTCATCTTTATAACAACAACTTGCATCCTTAACTCTATCCAAGTTTAGCATTCCTACATGTGACATGGGTAGTCCTTTATCCTTAGACATTATGTGTGCTATTGTCCCTTAGCAAGCCGATATGCCTCATCTTGAGAATTAAAATGGTAAAGGTGATCTTGTTACTCATGTTAAAACATTTCAAATCTTTTGTAGTGATTTGACCATAGGATTTTAGCTAAGTTGTTTGTTAGAAATTTTCATGATAAGGCTTTGGAATGGTATTGTTCTTTACCTCCTTATTCTATTGATTATTTTCCTAAACTTTCTAATACCTTCATTCAACAATTTCAAAATAACATTGGTCCACAAGTTTCCTTAACTGATTTAATGCATTGTAAACAAAAAATTAAGGAAAAATTGACTAATTTCATTGGTAGATTTAAGCATTTGTATGCTCAGATTTCTTATCCTGTTCCTGATATTGATATTCAGCATATGTTTATTTCAAATTTACAAAAGGATATTAGAGATAAGATTTTGCTTACTGAATTTACCTCTTTTCAACAACTTTGTGCAGCACTTCATCATTATCAATTACAAGTGAGTCAATTTGAGAGCAACACTCCAATAGCTCCTGTTCTAGTTGATAAGAGTGACACTACTCCTAATCCTAATAAATTTCAGAAACCTAACAACTACATCAAGATTAATAAGCAAACTAATGCAATTGCTGATCAAGTTGTTGTTGCATCTCACAATTCCACTTTTGCATCCACTTCTTTTCGTATGAATCGTACGTTTACTCCTTGTGAGGCCTCACCCCGACCCATCACAACCTTACTACTCGATCACACTTTGATAGCTTTTGTTTTGATACATTGATACACTTTTTGATTATCCTGACAGAGACTCAAGATATTAGGTTATGATGATGATTATATTGTGTGGATTACATTTTGATATGGACTAGACCTAGATCAAATGGTTGTTTTTTATTATATATGTTTAGATAAGTGAACTGGTGAGAAGATCGAATCATGATTAGACTTGATTATTTCATGGATGTTATGTCATGATGATTATGGAATTTGTATGTTTTAAACCTCTATGTATGAAAATTTCAATTAGGAATTTAATCTTGCTATTGATTGATGATGCTAATTATAAATTGAAAATATATATATTGCATGCGATTTTATTATCTTGGACTACTGATGCTCGAGTTTAGTGTGCAAGAAAGAGAACCATGGAATTATTCAAAGAATTAGGACTAAACACATGTGAATTGAGTAGACCAAGGCTTAATCCAATAAGGGATTAAAACCTCATTGTAATGTGTTCCTTGTTGTAAACGTAATATGAATGTGTGTTATCAGTTTATTACTCATGTTGTTGTTGTTTGGACATGTCATTGTGAATGTGATGTGTATTCTGTCTTGGTGTCACTTGACACTTGTGTTGTCCATGTGGATGATGACATGTCAAGTTAGGGCTTGGGAAAGAATCACCAAACCTTATAAGATGCTATATTAATCCCACTTGCATATAGATGTCTTGTAGGGACCACATCAAGTTAGAACTCGGATTTGAACTTTAGGGGTACTTTGGAAGGGTCAAAAGTGACCCTAGAGTGTATTTTTGGCCAAAATTAGTTAACCCTAAGAGGGTAATTTGGGTTAGGGCTATTTTTTACCTATGAAGTAAATCTAGATTACCATTATGGCCCTTCAAAATGCCTACCTTTTCAAAAGTGGCAAAAATAGAAGAGAGCCACATGCATTGACTTGACCCACACTCCATACTAAACTCACATTTAAGAGGGGGGACAAGAGGTAAGACAAAAGGACTAGAGGGCATGTCTCATTAATTGCTAAGTCTTGAGTACACTTTAGGGGCCTTTTTAAAAGATTTGGAGAAACTTAGTGGGTGTTCACCCACTCTCTGGAGACAATTAGGTTTTGAGGAATAAAGGAAAAAGGATAAGGGCTCTTCTCAACCACACTATTGCCATTTCTTGGACCAAGGTTGGTGGATTTCTCGCCATGGAAGAATGCTTTTGCTCTTGAGCTTGCATGATGTTGTTGAATGAATATGTAAACCTTGTATGGATTCTTTTATGTAATCTTGTAATGTGTTGTTGAATGTAGAAGTTGATGTTATGTGTTGGGTTTGGGATGCATTTGAGTTTTGTTTCTTCTCTTGTTCTTTGGATTTGGGATTATTGTTCATGGGAGTTTTAAGGCATTACTCACCCTTTGGGAAGGGAAGAAGTGGCCTTGGGTGAAGGGGTTAGTTGGACTCTCCATTGTAGTGAAAGTCTCTTCTCTTGGAGAAGAGGGATAATTTCATGGAGTATGGGCTCCATGAAGCTATGTTGTAAATATGGTTTTGGTATAGAATGACCAAATTGTGTATATGGAAGGAATTCCAATTTTAGCCTTGGAAAGGCATAGGAGAAAACTCTTGTTGAAAAATTTGAATACAATGGCATTCTCCTCCTTGGAAAATCCCACCTTCACCCTACTTCAATGGGTTTGAAAGCCCATTTGTGAAAACCTTGGTTGGGAGTAATTTGTTGTGCATTTGTGTTAGTTGTGAAATTTTGAAGT
>MU224790.1:9611784-9670106 GCA_018584345.1 Thuja plicata
GCAATTCTAAAGTTTTAGCTTAATTAGATCAATATTTCATTCTCAAAATCATTGCATTTCCATCCCTTGAGAAGAAGTGATTAAATTAGTAAACATAGTAAATCATGGAAATTGATGTATTAATGGAAAAAACAATCACCTAACATTAGTGCTCAATTTATAGTTGCATAATGTTGACAAACAAAAAAATATAACAATGATATTTCATGAATCCTCAAAAAAAAAATATGCAAACTAACCTACCATAACATTTTCCAGCTCTCTAGAAAATGTATGGGAAGGGATTTATTTCCCTCCCCATACACACAGAGAATATTCCTTAAAGGATCCCCTCCCTAATTTCACTTTATTACTCCCCCTAAACATCCCTTGTAACTACCCTCTTAACACTAATGATTAACATTATTGGGGAGGCTTAATTCTTCTCTCCCATCCTTGTGGGCCCCACTAGAACTCTTTCCCTTGCCTTAACCCCTTTCCCATGCAAAATCGTTGGGCTATCATGGCATTCATTACTTACGAAATAAATTAATCCCCTTTCCATTCGTTGGGAAAAGTCAACTTAGGGATTAATGCACCCCTTAAGACAAGGGTCTATATCATAGTTTCAAACACTAAGAAAGTGCCTTGGGCCCCACCTAGCATGAATAAATTTGCTTGTCTCTCCTCCCTTGGTCTTGCTGTCACATATCCCTTTCTCCCATGCGAAATCTTTACCTCTTATAAACTTCACTTTATTATGTCGTGGCCCCCACCAATTTTTTTCCATGCGAAATCTTGAAAAGGCACTCCTCCTTAGGGAATTTCGCAAGCCAGAGGAGTATGGGAATTTACACCCTTCCCCACCACTTGTCAAGTGATGTGACCTTGGGGAAAGGGGTAGTAGATAGGAAGCTAGTATATAGGATGCTAGTAAATAGGTAGGTTTATGTATTATTGTTTTTTGGTAGTTATAGGTAGTTTGTTAATAATTATTAGTATATTTAATAATATAAACAAACTTAGTTTAGTATTGTACTTTTTATTTAAATAATATTATTTTCTCTCTTTTGAGGATATTATTAAAATGGATTATTACATGTAAATAGATCATGTTGTAAATAGATTTAATTTTTGATTTATGATTATTTAAATTAAGTGGCCCCACCTAATAGATGTATTTTTAGTTATATTGTGTTACTTAAATACTAAGATTTGAAACCTTAATTATGTGTGAAAAATATATAGAATGACTATGCGTTATAGATGTAAAATCTTCATTGTTTAATTATAATCATTTAAATTTGTTAGATATAGTTTATTTAATGGTTTAGTTAAATATTGATAAATGGATGATGTTTTTATGTAAAAGGAAAATTTAGATAGATGTTAATGTCAATAAATTGAGTTATGTAGGTCATGTTTTAAAAGGGATTAGAGGTCAATTTAAAATTTCTATCTGAGATTAATTTAATATTCTATTAAGGAATTTAAATACTATAGTTGTATGGAAAATTGTAAGGGAGAGCTTAATTGTTGTTGGGAGGATAAGGATTAGATTAGGTCTTGATTATTGAATTTTAATCTAGTGGTTAATGGTCGAAAGTAAAATGAGACTAGAATTTAATGAATAAGTGGTAATTAAGGTTAGGAATTAAGTGATTTCCAGAACAATCTATTTCAACGTATGACTCTTAACAATAGGATAACATCATGATACTATATGTAGATTAAAACTTGAAGCTAGAGTTAAACCAACCAGTCCCAGCTATTCACATAACCCGTATGACTAGTTGATACTCTAAATTGCATCTGAAGGTGATGTACCCCTAATTCAACTTATGCATATACCTTGCAATTCAAAGACTACCCCTACCATGAAACACATTACCTCAAATACATCCCTGTTAGTGGTTTGCACCTGCGTATTAAAAAAAAATTATGTGTGTTTTGCCCTAGTTTTAGGCATGACACTCCTCTCTCTGAATCTTTACATTCCATTATAAGTAGATTGTTAAGTGCTAATATGATTACCTTTCCTCCTATTCGACCTCTTCTCCCTACCACGATAGCATCAAAATCCTTTGATTCTAAAGGATTTTTCTTATACCATCGCCAGAATGGCCATGATACTGAAAAATGTTATTCTCTAAAGCATAAAGTTCAAGACTTAATCAATTCTAATGCCTTATCTGTTGATAATTTTGATGGTAATGGGAAAAAATATATCTCCCCTCCTAATCAAAACCTTAAAAACTATATGAATCCTTTACCTACACATGATACTAATACCATCGCTCAACCATCTTCTATGGATATTGTTTACGATTCAAAGATGGATGATCTTAATCACATTGTTAATCATGTGGAGTGCGTTGTTTCATCTCAACCTACTATTCAAGATACCTACGCGTGGTTTTATTTTTGATACCACATATTTAATAAATTTCATTACTGAGGAAAACATTTTTATGAAAAACATACAACATGATTGTTATGATCCATCGGATGCATGGATCCAAACTTGCAATGGTTTTCTCTATCCTACACTTGGTTCTATTAACTTGCCTATTGAACTTTGTGGTAAAGTTGTAGATACTACCTTCATTTTTGTTCCTACTTCTGATCAATTTCAAGTCAAATTTGGTTTGCCTTGGATAACTGCTATGCATTCTATTGCTTCTCTTATTCATAAATGTCTTAAGTTCATTCATAATGGAGAAGTGTTTATGATTAATCCTAGTTTGTATCAACCTTCTAGACCTAGATATTGTGCTACTCTTGATTTCTTTTGGCCTTCATTACCTAATTCATGTCCTCCTCACCCTAACAACCTTTTTATTTCATATCAAGCCTATAAACATTGCAAGATAGTCAAGTTAAGCATGCCTCAGATAGATCTTAACCATGGTCTTTTTCCCACTCCTTCTATACCTCCTTTATCCATTACTGCTAGCTCTATTATTCAACCTCCCAGTGTTGCTTCTTAGCCTACTATGAATCCTACCAATCCTCCTATAGAACCTATGAAGGAACCAGTGGTTATTCCTGATGACATGTAACTGATTGAATGTTTAAATATGTTAAGTTGATGATCATGCAAAACATTAAATCAATTAATGTATTGTATTGTCATTGATGTCAACTTGATATAATCTATATGGTCATGGAAACAATGCCAAAGACTTCAAAGAACCAATGAATCAAGAATATGCTATCAATAATGCATATAATTCAAGTATTCACTAAGTGATTGCACACACTAATAGAGTGAAAACCAATGGTCAGAGTAAAAGAGAAGAGTCACAGTGTTACCTGATGAGCTAATCCACAACATTACTGACGAGCAGAGTTATAGTGTTGCCTGATGAGAAAAACATAGAGTAACCCAACGGAAAGAATTTCAGTGTTTCTTGATAGAGAAGACAAGGATGGAGATCCTGATGACAACTAAAGTCACATCAATGGAACAGTTAGTTATCACTGATGACTAACTGAAGTGTTAACCGACAGAACATAGAGTTCAAAAAATGACAAAATGCTTAGCTGTCAAGAAGTTAAAGATAGAGTTAACAGATACTTATCATTGTTTTAATCATCCAGATAAAGCCGGAGATAAGTAATTGATTTAAATCTGATTTTTCCAGTTGGAAAGAAGATCTCTTTGAGATAAATCAAAAGTTTTCTTTAAATCTATTAGCAGGAATTGTAGAACACACCAAGAATCAAGAAAGCCAAGAAAAGGGGAAATCATGTCTATATAGAGACAAAATCAATTCATTACAAATTGTGGGGTGAACAAGAGGATAGAGGAAAGATGATAAAAAACATCTAAAGGAGAAGAAAGTCTTCATTTAGTCTTGATCAACAAGCTGAGGAAAGAGCTAGACTCTGTAGACACCGACAAACAGTGAGACAAGCATCATAGAGTAGAACATTGTGGATCAAAGGTATACGTGATTATATTGATCAGAGAGGTGGACTTACAATAGATTTGATAATATGCAATTGATTTGTATGTATGAATAGATCATTATTGTTTTAGTTTAACTATTGAATCATATAATTCTCTTAACCGAGTAGGACTTAAAAGTATTTTACAATTGAGATAAATCCCAAGGAGTATCAAAAAGTTTGATCACAAAAGTAGCATTGGATATGCTTGATACCTATTAACAAGCCAAGTGAGTGTTTGATCAAGGATGGTAGCATTAGATGCCAGATACTAGTTGACAAACTATTTATAAATCCTCTAACAAGGTCACACCTAATAGTGTGTTTGTAACCTTTAACAGTGGTTTTCCCTTAATAGGGTTTCCATGTTAAAATCCATGTGTTATGTGTGTATGATTTATTTCTTTACTATTTTGTATCTTACATAGTTAATTCTAGATTGATCAGTATACTCTGCATATTTACTCTGTTTCGGTAAATAGTTAACTGCTTATCGGTAATCATACAGAAGAGAGTTTAACAAAGAAATCTAACAAGTAGAAAATTGATTAAAGAATTTCAAGGCATACATCTTGTAGGATAGAAGATAACTTGAGACACAATTAGTGGTTATAATTTTTAACAATTAATTTTGAGGCCACTGATTCACCCCCCCTCTCAATTATTACTAACAATTGGTATCATAGATTGTGTTCTTAGAAGGAAGGTTTCAAGACCTAAGCTAAAGATCACAAGATGAACATACGAGATGTGACCAAGTTGAACAAAGATAATTTTGCTTCATGGAAGAGTAGAATAAGACTCCACCTATCAGGTATTGGTAATGATGTTACTCAATACTTAGATGTTGAATATGTGTTACCCAAAGGAGCACCAATGGTTGAACAATTGAGAGAGAAGAATGAGAACAATTGCATGATGATAGAGCTTGCTTCCTCACTCTCCGATGCTGAATTTGAAGATGCCAAAAACTTCAAGACTGCAAAGCAAATGTGGGACAAATTCATGCTTGTACATGGTGGTGAAAAAAATGTTTTGAGAGCCAAGGTAGAAAGCCTCAGAGGAAAGTTTGATGATCTTAAGATGAATGAAGATGAAAAAATCACTCAGTACAACACAAGAATCAAATAGGTAGTCAATGCTATCTAAGGAGTTGGAGGTGTACTAGAAGAAGATACAGTGGTAAGTAAAATTATAAGAACCTTACTACCTACTTATGCTATTAGAGTATCTTCCATTCAAGAAATGAGAGCAGTAGCAAATAGAAATGTTACTCTAGATAGTTTGATTGAAAGACTAATTTCATTTGAGATGAACAACTTTGATAATAGTGTCTTACCAAATATAGAGTCTGCATTCAAAACTTCTATGAGAATAAGTAAATCAATTCATAAAAACACTATGAGAAAAGATAGTGATAGTGAAAGTGAAGAAGATGATCTTGATGAAATTGAAGCACTTATGGCTAGAAGAATGCAGAGAGGCAAAGGTAAATACAAAGGTAAATTATCACTTGTTTGTTTTAATTGCAAAGAGATTGGACACTTTGCTGCAAGATGTACTAACAGAAGAAATGATGATAGAAGTAATGAGAGATCATTTGAAAAGAAGTCTGACAAAGGTGATTACAGAAGCTACCAACAATCAGAAAGAAGAGATACTCGAGACTACAAGGACAAAGAAAAGAAGGTCAGTTACCTAGAAAAATGCAAAGATGATGATAATGACACTGAATTTGATGGAGACATCAAGATGGTGTTTGTAGCAGTAAAAGATGATTCAGATGATGATGAAGAAAGGTATGTAAAAATATCTCTCATATCTAAAGTTAGTAAAAATGATGTTTGGATCATAGATAGTGGTTGCACTCATCATATGACCAGTGATAAGAAAAATTCTAAGACTTTTGAATACTATAAAGGTGGTTCAGTAAGAATGGGTAATGACACACCTTGTCCAGTCAAAGGTAGAGGAACCATATGTTGAATAACTAGATAAAATGTGAAAATTATTATTGGGTAAATGGATTGAATTATAATCTATTGAGTGTTTCTCAGTTGAATAATTCAGGTCATAAAGTAGCATTTGAAAATAAGAAGGCAAAGATCTTCAATAAATCAGGAAATCTAATTGGTACGAGTGAGCAGACAAAAGTTAACTTATTCTATCTGAATGATACTGACACCACTTTTTGATTGCTATAAATGAGGACATATGGTTGTGGCACAAAATATTGTGTCATGTGAACTTTGAGAACATGATAAAGATTAGCAAAAAGATAAATGTTAGAGGCTTACCGACGATGACCAACCCGACAACATCATGTGTAAGAATTGTCAAAAAGGTAAAATGAGAAAGTCTAGTTTTAAAAGCAAAACCCATACATCTGATGCAATTCTAGAATTAGTCCATACTAATTTATGTGGACCTATGAGGACAAAGATTTATTATGGAGATAGATATTTTATTCTCTTTGTTGATGATTACTCTAGAATGATGACAGTCATGTTTCTGAAAGATATATCATAAGCATTTAAGATGTTTAAATGGTATAAGGAAATGGTTGAGAAGAAAATTGGTAAGGAGTTAAAATGATTAAGGTCAGATAGAGGAGGGGAATTTATTTCAGATGAATTCACTAACTTTTGTAATGAGCATGGAATCAAAAGACAAGTCTCTACACCAAGAACACCACAACAAAATGGAATCGCTAAAAGAAGGATTAGATCCATAGTTGATTGTGCAAGGACACTGATGATAGAGAAAGGCATCACCCAAATCTTCTAAATGGAATTTTTCAGTACTGCTATTTATACATTGAACAAAGTACAATTGAAGAAAGACACCAAAAAGATACCTTATGAGCTTTGGTATGGATGCACACCCAATGTAAGTTATTTCAAAAATTTTGGAAGTCAATGTTATATCTTAAAAGATGATAGAAATGGAAAAATTGATTCCAAGAGTGATGATTGAATCTTTCTAGGGTATTCTACCAAGAGAAAGGCTTATAAATGTCTAAATAAAGCCTCTAACAAAATTGTTGAAAGTGTAAATGTAAAAATAGATAAATTTGCAGAGAAGAATGAAAAGGAAAGAACTAAAGAACCAGAGGACTACAATAGGTTCACTTACAATGAGGAACCTGACACTCTACCCGACCAACAATGTAGAGCTCCTGAGCAACAAATCATTACACCTGAGCATCATGCTGCAAATACCGACAATCAGAATATTGCTCAAGATGATGCACAAAGTGATGGAGAACATAATGAAGAACAAAATGATGATCAAGTTGATAGACATAGAGATGAACCTATACTTGCTAGATATGTCAGAAGGAACCATCCAAAGAACTAGATCATAGGAGACAAAAAGGTTGGTATGAGAACCAGAAGTAAGTCTCTTAATACAAGATGCCTTATTTGATATTATGAGCCCAAATCTATCAATGCTACACTAGATAATGATGAATGGATAAGTGATATGAATGAAAAGATTGAGTAGATAGAGAAAAACAAGACATGGACACTTGTACCAAGACCAGAAAACAAGAATGCCATTGGTACAAAATGGATATTTAGGAATAAGTTGAATGAGAATCGAGAAGTCACAAGAAATAAATAAAGACTAGTATGCAAGGGGTATGCATAAGAAGAAGGAATTGAATATGGAGAAACCTTTTCACCCGTTGCTAGGCTAGAAGGAGTAAGAATATTGCTTGCTTATGTTGCATGTAAAGGATTCAAGGTATATCAAATGGATGTCAAGTCTGCATTCCTAAATGGAATACTTGAAGAAGAGGTATACATTGAACAACCAGAAGGGTTTGTTGATCAAGAAAAGAGGGACATGGTATGTAGAATACACAAAGCCCTGTATGGATTGAAATAAGCACCCCAAGTCTGGTATGAAAGACTTCACTCCTATCTTATAAGTATTAGATTTGTAAGGACTAGTGAAAACAATAATCTTTATTTGAAGGAAGATACATATGCTAACATTTTGATTGTTGAGATATTTGTTGATGACATCATATTTGGAGGCAATGATATACTATGAAAATCATTTGCAAATTAAATGAGCAAAGAGTTTGAGATGTCTATGTTTGGAGAGATCAAGTTCTTTCTTGGTCTGCAGATCATGCAACAAGATGAAGGTATTTTCATTACACAATCCAAGTACATCAAAGAAGTACTGAAAATATTCAAGATGGAAGATTCCAAACCAGTTGGAACACTAATGGAAATTGGATGTAAGATGACAAAGGAAGACAAGTCATCAGAGGTAAATCAGAATTTGTACAGATCAATGATTGGAAAACTCATGTATGTTGTACATACTATACCAGATATTGCACATGCAGTAGGAATAGTTGCTAGATTTTCTGCTAATCCCAGGGAATCACATATGACTGCTGTGAAAATAATCCTAAGATATGTGAAGAATACCGAGGAATATGGCTTATGGTACAAAAGAGAAGGCAAATTTGAACTTAAGGTCTTTACCAATGCTGATTGGGCTAGAAATATTGATGACCAAAAGAGAACAACTAGAGGAGCATTATTTATGGGTGACAAACATGTCACATGGATCAACAAGAAACAAGGATGCATCTTACAATCTACTGCAGAGGTAGAGTATGTTACTGCTATTGCAAACTGCTCAAATATTATATGGATCAAACAATTAATAGAAGGTATGCATATGAAAATCTTAGAACTAGTAATTATCTATTGTGATATTACAAGTGCAATAAACATTTCCAAGAATCTAGTCATGCATGCTAAAACAAAGCATATTGCCATCAACTATCATTATTTAAGTAAACAAGTTCAGGAAAAGGAGGTGATACTTGAGTATGTGCAATCAAAGGAATAATTGGCCGATATCTTCACCAAGCCACTACCCAAGGATGCATTTGAATACTTGAGAAAAATACTAGGGGTCAGATCCTTGTCAAATGGTCAGTAAGCTGACTAGAAGGCTGCATCAACCTACATATTATCAGAATATCATTCATGTTGATGGAAGAAGAGAGATGGACTTCAAAGATAAATCTATACATAGAAAGGTACATATCTACACCAAGCACCAGAGTTGTTACTAATGGAATGGGAAAATCAAGGAATATATTATGGATAGAAAGGATCTATTAGGCATCACTATCAAATATTTGTTTGAAAAATATGTTTGGCATTGTTGTTAAAGGGAGAGAGATATCTCATTATCATACAGAGATTATATCCATTATCAACTCAGGCAAAGATCATATTCATCACAGTATCCATAGGGAGAGAAAAATGTAACAAGAAAGGGAGAGTACACACAAAGGAAGAGAATTACTGACAAAATACATCACAAGAAAGGAGAATAGTCAAAGGGAGAGAGTTTGACACAAAAAGAGAACACATCACATCAGAGAAAGAAAGATTCTACATCTATCCAGTGAAGGGATTGAAGACAAAAAGAAAGCTGTAAGAATCAAATCAAAGCTATTTGAGCTTACTGAAAAGCTAGAGATTTGTATTAGTTACATTAGAAAAGCTTGATGAAACTGTATATTTCATATTTTATTAGCAATAGTATAGTATGATAATGTAGTAAGTTGCTATCAATGCCAAAGAGAGAGATTGATGAAATGTAACTGATTGAATGTTTAAAGATGTTAAGTTGATGATCATGCAAGACATTAAATTAGTTAATGTATTGTATTGTCATTGTTGTCAACTTGATGTAATCTATATGGTCATGGAAACACTGCCAAAGACTTCAAAGAACCAATGAATCAAGACTATGCTATCAGTAATGCATACAAGTCAAGTATTCACTAAGTGACTACAAACACCGATAGAGTGCACACTGACAGTTAGAGTAAAAGAGTAGAGTCACTGTGTTACCCGACGAGCTAATGCAGAACATTACCAATGAGAAAAGCTACAGTGTTGCTCGATGAGCAAAACACAGATTAACCCGACGAAAAGAATTTTAGTGTTGCCCGACAGAGAAGACAAGGATGGAGATCCCAATGAAAACTGAAGTCACACCGACAGAATAGTCAGTTATCACCGATGACTAACTGGAGTGTTGACCGACAGAATAAAGAGTTCAAAAAATGACAAAATGCTTAGCTATCAAGAAGCTAAAGATAGAGTTAATAGATACTTATCATTGTTTAATCATCCAGATAAAGCTAGAGATAAGTAATTGTTTTAAAGTTGATTTGTCCAGTTGGCAAGAAGAGCTCTTTGAGACAAATCAGAATTTTTCTTTAAATCTATTGGCAAGAATTGTAGAACACGCCAAGAATCAAGAAAGACAAGAAAAGGGAAATCATGTCTATATAGATAGAAACTCAATTCATTACAAATTGTGGGGTGAACAAGAGAATAGAGGAAAGATGCTAAAGAAAATTTGAAGGAGAAGAAAGTCTTCATTCAGTCCTAATCAACAAGTTGAGGAAAGAGCTAGACTCTGCAGACATCAATGAACAGTGAGACAAGCATCATAAAGAAGAACATTGTGGAGCAAAGGTATAAGTGATTATATTGATTAGAGAGGTAATGGAATTACAATAGATCTAAAAATATGCAATTGAGTTGTATGTATGAACAGATCATTAGAGTTTTAGTTTAACCATTGAAGCATATAAGTCTCTTAACCGA
This sequence comes from Thuja plicata, assembly GCA_018584345.1. Classification (NCBI taxonomy): domain Eukaryota; kingdom Viridiplantae; phylum Streptophyta; class Pinopsida; order Cupressales; family Cupressaceae; genus Thuja; species Thuja plicata. Next base: position 9,622,383 of record MU224790.1, read on the forward strand.
GAAGGAATTAAAAGTCTTTTACAATTGAGATACATCCCAAGGAGTATCAAAAATTTTGATCACAAAAGTAGCATTGGATATGCACGATACCTATTGATAGGCCAAGTGAGTGTTTGATCAAGGATGGTAGCATTAGATGCTAGATACTTTTTGACAAACTATTTCTAAATCCTCTAACAAGGTCACACCTAACAGTGTGTTTGTAACCTTTAATAGGGTTGGCTCCTAACAGAGCTCACTTCAGAAGAGTAAACATTTGGGGTACCGGTCCTAGTGATTTTTCCCTTAACAGGGTTTCCATGTTAAATTCTATGTGTTATGTGTGTATGATTCATTTCTTTACTATTTTGTATCTTACATAGTTAATTCTAGATTGATCAGTATACTCTACATATTTACTGTGTTTTGGTAAAAGTTAACTACTTATCGGTAATCATACACAAGAGAGTTTAACAAAGCAATCTGACAAATAGAAAATTGATTAAAGAATTTCAAGGCATGCATATTTTAGGATAGAAGATAAATTAATATATAATTAGTGGTTATAAGTTTTAAGGACTAATTTTGAGGCCACTGATTCACCCGCCTCTCAGTTATTACTAACAATTCTTCCTAGTTCTCAACATGTGTCAAACAAAGAAAAATGTAATAAATCTGCTAATGAACAATGTAAGAAGCGTAGAGCTAATGCTAGGGCCCGTGCTTCTATTCTTCAAATTCTTTACCTTCTTTTGATCAACCTATGCCTGATGTGTTGGAAGAAGTTAATATTCATAATGATGTTAAGATGAATGAATATGATGATCCTATTTGCATCTTATATCCTATTTTAATTAATCTTAATGAGGAGGATGCTCTTGATGATCCTATTAATATTAGTGATGAATATGGGAACATTGATCTTGATACTGATTTACCTCATATGACTTCAACTCAATTGACAATTACACCTAGTATTGAGCAACATAATTCTCAAGAGGATCCTTGTTTGGAGCTGGCTATTATTCCTACTGTATTGGATATAGTCCCTCTTGCAAGTTTCCCACCTTCCCTAAATGATATAAACCAAGATGGGGAGAGTAGGCGATGTGCCTGATTGGCTTATCCTTCATGGTAGCCCTTTTTGTGTTTGCATGTTGTATTGTGCTTCTCCCGTAATGTGTTTGCTAAATGTTTGTTAGACTCTTTTATACGACACTTGTTACTTTGTTGGTGCAAGGTGATAAAGGAATCAAACCTGTTGTACAATTCCTCTATATGTATCTTTACTCTTCTATATATTGTTTTCATGTTATGTTGTACTTATGCTATTGTTTGTAAATTGTTTCCTTGTATAGTCTGCTTGGATCTGCGATATTGTAGCACTGATTCTTTTTCATCTCCATGTTTTGGTTTGAAAAGACTCTTCTTTGTAATTCTTGAGTTTTCTTTCCTCCATTGTGGTTGTAGTTCCACTTTCTTTGAGGAATGATGTCAATTCATTTGCAATAATATCATAACTATATATACATGTTATCTTATTATCATACTGACCCCATAGTAGGTAGATCCATTATGTGTTCTTTGTATATTTCCCTTGATTTGTTATTGTTTGGGGGCATCTCGTAGTGGAAACGTAATCAGTAGAGTTGTTTATGTTTCCATCAAATCCATTTCTCCTGTTAAAGTGTTAGCAATAAATTTAATATGGGGGCATATGCTCTACTCAATTTTTGCACACATGCACGTTTAAAATATTTTCAAAACTTAAAATCTTTTCCCTTTATGGATTAAAGACTAATCCTAAAAGCATGGATATTTTACTTTATAGGATCTCTTGATCCCTCCAGTTTAAATTTATATGGATCTCTTGATCCCTCCAGTTTCAATTTACAATGTTTTTATCCCTTAAGGTCAGAAGGTGTCCTTAAGATTAGATCTCCCTAATGAGTTGACTAGTGAGTAGCCACATTCACCAGGTGGTTCAATTCCATCTTTCCAGTTGCACTGTTTCCTTGTGTGGTTCATAATGGGACATAATTTCTCATTGGGCGAGGTAATCACAACCTATCTCTTTTTCTCCTTAACTGGTGATGTCTCTCTTATCATGATCTTAGGGTTGATAAAGACTTAATTTCCTGGGGGTTTGAGGATTCCTTTGTCCCTTTTTATTTCAATAATATTATCTGTTCTTTATGATCTCCTTTACCAAGAGTTTGCGTCGAGTCCATACTGTTACTAAAGTGGGGCCTAAATGTATAGTCAGAAAATGGAAGCACTTCCATTGTAGAATATTTTAGCCTTCTAAGTAAGTGGTTTGGGGTCATGTCAAGTTCCTTGGATGGGTCCCTGACTTAGATCTAGCTTTCCCCCTGTTCTACTCTATTTCCACTTTTTCCAGTCTATTTATGACACCCCAGACTGAAAAAATGGGACTTTGACCTCAAGGTGAAGGTCAACCTTGACCTTGACCTAGGTAAATATCAAAATTGACCTTAACCTAGGTCACAATTTAACTTTTTCAGGCCTAGGGTTCAAATTCCATAATTTTAGGGTTTCCAGATGTTGGGCTTTGGAAAGAGTTAATTCCCGCTTCCGAGTTGGCTGTTTCAATCTTCAGAAAAAAAAATATTAAAATATATTTAATATAGGTCTTCTTCTTGGGGTATAGGTCTAATGGGAATTTAATTATCATATGTAGGCCTCTCTAGAAGATTTTTTCCTAGTTTCATAAATAAGGAAGCTTTCTCCTCTCATTTTCTCTAACCATGAACCACAAGCAACCAAAACCATCATCAAGAATAATTACAAGAACTCAAGTCTTGAAAAGTGAGATCCAAAAGTGAAGAAGAAAGATTTGAAGCAAGCCAAGTAACCATTGAAGCATTCATCCATTCTCAAGAACTTCTCTCATCAAGAAGATCCATTGGTGATCATTGAAGGATTCAAGCTCCATGGAGCCCTCTTGTTGAAGATTTCTCCATCCACATTCCTTCAAGCCTCCTCCTATTCAAAGATCCATTCAATATTGGTGTTGAAGATCTACAAGTAATTGATTTGAGACATCCTACATCCTACATTCTACATTCTACATTCTACATCCTTTTTGGTGCATACATACTTGTGGATTCACGGATTCAAATCCGCCACAAGGGCTTCTACAAACAAGGTGAATTTGTTCATTTACTTTGTTTTACTTATGCAATTTCAATTATACTTTGAGGTTAATTCAAAAACTAGGGTTTGACCAAGGAAAACCCCTCCCCCCAACAAACAAACCATTTTTCTTGTAGGTACAAGTTTAAAACAATAGATGAGAGTGCAGATTCAGATACCCTTTTTGACAAACTTTCAGGATCCAAAAAAAGATTTCCTGTCAGAGACGTTTTAGGTCGATTCTGCCCTAGGTTAGAATAAAAAATTCTAGGTCAATGGTGACATTGACTTGAGGGTAAAAATTAGAACTATGTCAGAACAAAAAAATATTTCTAGGTTTTGTTTGTCTCTATGTTTCTATTCTAGATCTGGTCATAGATTTTCCAAAAACTCAATGCAGACCCCCGAAAACATCATTCTTCAGATCTACAACATTTCAAGGTTAGTACTTTTCTCCTATCCATTTCAATTAAATTTAATAATATTTCTAAACCTATCACACATTCAAATAAATAACGGGTATTTAAGATCTTCTTCTTTGCTCTTCTTTCCAAATGATTGATTCATTTATGCATTGATCCTTCCTTTTGGGTTAATCAATTTGGATCCTTCATTTGTATATCTAAGGATAAAAGGAGAGCATCTTATTTACCCCCTACATTTCAAATACATTCTATGACATACACAAAAAAAATTCTTTAAATGTAAGATAACATAGTCTCATATCTAAATGTTATATTTCTTATCTTAGAATAACATTGTTGTTAGATGCATTTGAATCAAGTACTTGTTGATTCTTCATGTTTTGAATAAAATTGGAAGTAGAAGGAACACATCCCTGCTGTCTTAAGAATCTATATGCATAGTTTAAACATGCATATCAACTTTGTTCATGCTTTAGATCTCTTATGTGATGCATTTTTGCCCATGTGAAACCAATAAGTGATGCTATCTTCTGAAACTTACATGTTGTTCTACTGCTATTTTTAACATGATATGCATGTATTTGATGCATAGATTCATATGCAAAGTGCCATACCTTTTTCTTCCCCAAATTTTGGAGGTGCATGCATCATTATTGTTGTGTGTCCCTAAATGTTGAGATCCACCATGCTATGTTGAATAGAATGTGTCACATGTATCATGCACTGCTTGTGTCTTCATACACCATTACTATACCTTGTCTTATTTATTCTGAATGCTCCATGGTTACTGTTGTTTCATTCTATTTTCTCCTTCTAGATCAGTACTCCTCCTTGTGACCATTAGGATAATTAGAAACCCTCTTTTTGATGGGGCTTCGGATAACCCTATCCTATTTCAATGTAGGGTACTAAGAAGGCCCAACATCCGATCATGGGTATTTCTGCCCAATCAATGTGGACTCTATCAAGAAGATTTGAGGGCTTCTTGATAGTGCCCACATTACAGAGAAACACCATCCATAATTTTTTGGAGAGTCTTCATCTTCATAAGTGTTCTTACCCATGCACAGTCATTCTCTAAAGGTGGCTTGTGATGGCTTCCCTTAAAGAATGCATGTGCATGAGTGAGGGTATTTATCTCATATAAATGTAACAAAACATCTTATTTTGTACCTGCACACATGGAACAAACATATTAGAAAAATATGGTATCCTCCTTTCCTTTGCAACATTATGGTGAGTATGTTCATGTCTGGAGCATGGTTTCCTTCTTTTGATGTATGTATGATTCCATGCATGCATGATTATAAGTGTATGTATAAAACATCCTATTATGCATTGCTTAGATCCATTGGATCTAACCCCATTACTTCTTTTTCTTGCAGGTTCTAGATCCAATCAGAAGTACACTAGAGTCACACTTGGGCCAACCTCTCTTCCTTGCTTTAGGAAATGTATGGTACCTTGTCATTTATGTTCATTTTCTTATGTGCATGTGTTTAATTAGCCATAGATTTCTAGGAGTTTGCTATGATCACAACCTATGTGAGCTTAGATACATGCTTTATTTCCCTTCTACACATACTTTTTATCTAGTTCAAACTTAATATGATCCAATGTATACATCATTTTATTTCCTGGATATCTTAGTTTGATCCTTTCCTTTATGTACTTTTCATTTTCAGCTTTTAGGAAATGAATGAAAACTTAATTTAGATCACTAATAATGTGAAAACTAGGTTATTTAGCAACTTACATAGTAATTAGGCTAACAACCTTAACCAATTGAATGAACATAAAACTGGATAACATTTCTGGCGACCTCAGCTGAGTGCTTTCCTGCTAAGTACCCACTTGGATAGTTGCCTCCATCATACATTGGGCATAGAGTCCTTTGGTTTCCACAACTAAAACTTGGCTCAAAATCTAAGAAATAATAACTCCTCCTCTTGATAAAAAAAACAAAAATGCCTGAGATATGTTGGTATTATTCTGAGGGGTTCATTCTGTGAGTATGAATGGTTTGTATCAATGGATCTTTAGCTCATTCATACCAACCACTGATGATTTCTTTATGAAGATTTAAGAATGGCATTAATGTACCTCTTTCTTATTTCTAACAATAAAAAACTAGAAACACAACTAAAATTGAAACAAAACTTGTGCTATAGCACTTAGGGAATAGAGGCAGCAGAAACTGAAACATCTAACTACTATTGTACAAGGGTAGTACTTTAACCTCAATAACATGACTTGAGGTGAATCCCATTCATGAGAATGGGGAATTATTTTCCCTCTATGGAAGACAACTAGAAGGCATTATGGGCTTTGCACCCTGTGACCATGAAGGGTCCACTCCAGATCACATCTAACTTAGTGTGCCTCCCAGGTTTATTCTTCAATTTGTTTCACTTGAGGACCAAGTTACCTTCCTTGAAAACCCTAGGCATGGACTTCTTGTCAAAGGTTTTACTCATCCAATTCTAATGGCTTTCTAGGTTCTCCAATGCTATCTTCATTGTCTCTTCAAGTTCCATCAGTTCAATAAGCCTTACTTTCATGGAATCTTCCTGTACTAGTTCAATTTCCTTGATTAAATTCAAAGTAGGAATTTCAACGGAAGCAGGAACTTTAGCTTCCTCCCCATAGAATAGTAGGTATGGAGAGTTACCTGTGGATCTCTTAGGGGTTATTCTATCTTCCCATAGAGCCAACTTCAATTTTTTGTGTTAATCTCTCTGATTCTCTTCAATAGTTCTCCTGATGATTCTGATCAGGTTCTCTTGTTGATTCTGCTTGACCATTACCCTGAGGGTAATCGTTAGATGAAGTATTCAGGATGATGTTATGCTTTAATTCCCACTTTAAAATCCTCATTCCCAGGAAGACCAGTGCATTTTCTGAGACAATGGAGTCAGGTGTTCTGAATCTTGCTACCATATCTTGGTAGAAACATAGGACAGATCCTTTAGTTGCATCCTTTAGTGCTATGGCCTCTTCCCACTTAGTGAAATAATCTTTGGCAGTGAGGATCCACTTGTGTCCATTACTGGAGGGTGGGTTGATGGGTCCAATGAAGTCTAACCCTCACTTCATGAAAGGTTGCTCCACCTTAATAGGATGCAATGGTAGAGCTACTAGCCTCTTCTTTCCTACAAATAAAGCACAATTTTCACATTTTCTTACCCAGGAAAAATAATCTTTGTGTAGATCAAGCTAGTAATATCCTACCCTCATTACTTTCAAGGAAGTAGTTCTTGCTGCAAAATGGCCTTCTGATGCTCTGTCATGTAATTCCTTAGGAATTTTGTCCATCTGATCTGGTTTGACACATCTTAGCAGGACACCATTGTAATACTTTCTATATAAAACATTATCCAGAATGAAAAAAGGAATGTCTTGTAGCCGAAAGTACCTTCTCTTAGCTTTGTCAAGTCCTAGGGGACACTCACCAGTCAGGAGATAGTGCTTCATATCTTTTCTCCAACTTGTGGGGGCTATATTCTGATTCATTAGGACAACATTTACTCCTTGTTGATTGTTGTCTTCTTTTCCTTATGCCATTTTATCGCATAGTCCCTTTCCTCTTATTAACTTAGTGACTTTTATTTTAACATCATATTCCATTACTTTAGTAGTCCATCCTGCTCTCTTATGGCTCAAATCTTTGTATAAAAGGAAATATTTAAAGTAGGGATGGGCAACCATAAGATGAACTACATTATTTGAAAGAAAATGTCTAAACTTTTTCAGACTACTTACTGCTGCTAAGACATGCTTTTCGACAAAGGTATAGTTTAGTTCATATCCATCCAATCCTTGGTTGTAGAAAGCCACTGGTTTCTCCTGCTTCTCATCATTATGTTGAACTAGTATGGAAGATATATTGTCAATATTCCCAAATGAATAAAGAATGAAGTATTTTGAAAAATTTGGGTTTAGAAGCCCTTTGTTATGTTCTAGCAATGGCAATGCTAGGATTGTACTTATCCTTTTAGGGTCAATAGTTGTACCTTCTTTCAAAACAATATGCCCCAAAATTTTGCCTTCATGAACAATAAAAATGCATTTCTTGGGGTTCAAGGAGACTCCAATTTCTTTGCACCTCTCAAAGATCTTCCTTAAATGGAACAAGTGTTCATTATTATTTTTTGAGAAAATAGTTATGTCATCTAGATAGACTAGGAAAAATTTATACATTAAGCCGACAAATGTCATCTCCATGGCCTTCTGGAAATTAGCACCAACATTAGATAACCCAAAAGGCATTTTTCTGTATGCCATGGTGCCCCATTTAGTTGTGAAAGCTATTTTATACTAGTCCTCCTCTTTCACCAAGATCTGCTTATAACTAGAAAAACCATCTAACAATGAAAATCTGTCAGATCCTGATACTAAGTGTAGTATTTGTTCCATAGATGGAAATGGATGGTGATCCTTTAGTGAGGCTCAGTTTAGATCTCTGAAATCCACACACAACCAGATCTCACCATTCTTCTTCCTAACAGGCACTAAGTTAGAAACCCAGGAAGTATGCTTAATAGGAAATATAATGTTAGCCTCTATCCTTTTGCATAACTTAGTTTTCATTAGTCCCTCTAACTTAGGGTTTATAGGCCTTTGTTTCTGTCTAACAGGCTTAGCACTAGGTTCAAGTTCAATGGTGCGTTGGGCTAAGTTAGGGTCAAATCCTTTCAAATCATGGTATTCCCATGCAAATACATCACTGAATTATTGGATTAATGAAACAAATGATTGTTGTTCAGGTTGTGTACATACCTTCCCAAGTTTTAGGAACTTATCCCAGAGTATCTCAACTGGTTGGTAGTGTTCCTCTTATACTACCATGCTTGCCTTTTCTCCCCTAAGATGATCATCAGAGTTAAAACTAGACTCAAGGGTGACCAACCCTTTGTGTAATTTGTTAGTTTTTAACTGAAATATCTTATCATTGTATTGATGGGCATTTTTACTCTGATTAGCATGAGAAAATTCTTCTTCTTCCATCAAAAAACTTAAGACCTGCTCATCACTTTCAAAAATCTGCCAGCTTACCTAGTTATTTGGGACTGAAGGTCTTACCAAGATTCTCACATACTATTGCATCTTAGTATTCTTGACTTCTTTAGGAATGTCATATTCTGCTCCCATTGCAGCCAGCTTGTCTTCTGGCTTGTTATGATTTCTTGGAACATAGATTGGATTAAAAGCATCAAAACCTTCAATCAGATCCCAAACTCTATGCTTATACATCTTGAGCACATCATTTTTAGTGAGGTTAGTGTTCCGAATCTGATTAACTATCAATTCATTGTCACCAAAGACTTGCAAATACTTGATGCCTTTATTTTTAGCTCATTCTAAACCATGAATTAAGGCTTCATATTCTGGTGTATTATTAGTGCCACTAAATGAAAAGCGTATAGTAGAGTAATTTACCTTTGATTTTTTGGTGAAACTAGAATAGCTCCTTCTCCTACACAAATCTTTCTTCTGGTGCCATCAAAGAATAGTTTCCATAGGTCATTCTTTTGTTGTTTTGGGTCCTCTTTCTACATCAAATTTGGGATCACTGCATTCTTCTCATGAATGATGTACATCCCTATGCCAAACACTTCCATGTTTCTAAAAGGATCATCTTCTAGGTTCTCTTCTACCCACTCATCCAAGACAATATCTGGGATACTCTTAGTAGTAGTCTCTGGTTCTGAAACAACAAGCTCTGACTCATGGAATGTCAGGTTAGTATTTATGGGGCTAGGTGTATAGGGCTCTACATGGTCTTTTGAAAAGGCTTCTAATTTAATTCTGACCCTTGCACCATACCTAGTTCTAAAATACAGATGAGACCAATCTGAGGAGAGGTACCCACCCAACTTGGTAGTAAAATCTCTGCTAAGGAAAATGGAAAAGTAGGGTGGTAGGTCAATAACATAGATGTCTTGGGGAATTGAAAAGTTAGGAAACTCATGCAAGGTGAGGGTTAGGCTCTTTATCACTCCAATTTTACTGACTGATGACCCATATAATTGGACAACATGCCTATCTAGAGGCTCAGAGGATAATCCTAAAGTGTTAGACAATTGCTTAGGTATAACCGAGCTGCTTTCTCTTGAGTCAATCATACAGTTATTTAACGAAAAATTTCCAATAACAAGAGTGACATAGAAGGGAGGAGTTTTGACTTGTAAAGTTTGTTGTTTATTTGTGGGCTTTGTGCTATCTTTATCATTTTGTTCCTTCTGAGACACATCATCCATTAAAATCCTAGGTTGCTCTAGAATATCCTTGTCGGTCAAAGTAGTATGCACCCTAAAATGGTTGCCTAGACTATGGGGCACCATTCTTCAATTTATCAAATGACAGAATCAATTTATCAAATTCCTGAATCAATGCCTTGCAATATTTTCAATTTAAATCAATTTCCTTGATCAAATCGTAATTAATTCAATTATTTCAATATTTCCTAAGGTTTGATCATTTTATCCATATTCTTATTTAATTAAAAGAAAACACCCCTTTTAATTAAATAAAATGATCTTATTTAATTAAAATAAAATCCCTTTTAATTAAATAAAATAATCTTATTTAATTGAAAGAAAATCCCTCTTTTAATTAAATAAATAAAATCCCCACTTAAAGCTCTCTTTTTGATGAAAAAATGAAATAAATCAAATAAAAAATAAATAAAATTCCTTTTTCTCTACACATATTCCTAAGTAGTGGGATTTTTCCTCTTACTTGCCTTTTTAGGGATTTATCCCACATTGCTCTTGAGGATTCATTCCTCTCCACACTTTCCTTTATAAGTATCCCTCTTCTTCTTATTTTAGATATCAGAGATATCAGGTTTTCATGTTATCATTATGCTGCAAGTTTGGAGAACAATTTTGGAGGAGAGTTTGAGCATTTGAGCTTGAACCATGAAACTTCTCTTCTTCTTGTCTTATTCTCTCATGCATCCATGGCAATCTATTTAGAGTAGATTCACATTAATTTAGATTCATATTTCCTTTCATAGATTAATCTTACATATTTCCTTCATAGATTAGTTTGCATATTTCCTTTAATGCATTGTTATCATATAGATTAGCTTACTTTATTGCATCGTTATCATATAGAATAGTTTCCATTTTCATTTTCAATGCATATTTGATGATCATGGAGACTAGCATTCTTTCTCTTCCTCTTTGAATCTCTCATTTCATGGTGTACATGCATGGGCATAAACTAGGTCTAAACTGAGGGCCTTCATCACAAACCCTTGCACTCCATGAATAGAGATCTATGAGTCACCATTTGAGACCTCATTTTGAGCAATCTTGAATACAATGACTCATAGAAGTATGTCAACATTTTAGCACACATTTCTGGGGGCACCCTTTGTACATACTTATTGATCCTGAAAAAATCCAAAAAATGATATAGTGTCAAAAATTCTAAAAATCAGAAAATGTCCTAAAAAAATGGTAATCTTAGTGAAAACCTAGCAATAGGCACTTTGATGTATCTCCAAACAAATTATATATTCCAAAAATAAAAAAAAATAAAAAAATAAAAAAAAATAGAAAAAATGTCTTGGTGAAAACCTGGAAACAGGCGCCTTGGTAGCAAAAATTGTAATAAAATCCAAGTGGTGAAAACCTGAAAACAGGTGCTACTTAAGGCCTTTGCACCCCTATTTCTTAGTGCGTGTCCTCGACACTTAGCCTTTCTCCATCATGCTTGGTCCTTGTTGCCTCGGTCTAGAATTGGTCTTTGTCTTTGCCTAGGGGCATAACTGTGTTATCTTTGGTCTCTTGGATGTGTTAGTCTTTAGGCCACCTCACCAACGGTGTTTTTCAACACCACCCCAACTGTGTTACCTTTGGTCTCTTGGATGCGTTAGTCTTTATGCCAGCTCACCAACGGTGTTTTTCAACACAACCCCTGACATCAAGTGTTTTTCAACACTTATCAGTTTGGTCTTACCCACTTTTGTCATCTGATCTTACCTGCTTGCAAGCATTTGATCCTTATCCTTGAAACTCAGTATCAGTTAACACACTTAAATTTTTAAACACAACACTTAATGCTTGAGCTATGTCATGATCTTTTCTTTGTGTGCTAACTGTTATTGATTTTCGTTGAGTGTCCTTGTCTAATAAGTCTCTCCGGGTGCATAGCTAGAGGACTTGGGGCATGGGGCATGTTATTATTTGCTTTCTTCTCGTGGTTGTGGTCTTGAAACTCTTGAGTGTCTCTTGTTTTTCTCTTGAGACACTTAGGATATTTAAGGCATCATCCTTGACTATTTTTGCACAACCGTTCTTATGGTCATCTCGACATCTATGCCTTGATGCAAGCGTAGTTTTGGTACATTAAATTGGGTAAGATAACATTGTAGTCATCTTGACCTTTATGTCTTTGATGCTTATGTTAGAATATTTTCACATTTCAATCTGATATAAATCACATTCATATCTTCATAGTTGCGCTTGTGACTAGTGATGATTGTGTGATTTTCCGATGTCTGTTAATAATGGTCCAATGATGAAAATCAATTCCTTAATATTATCTAATGAGTGATGAACACAAAATCCTATGTTACAATTGCTCTATTTCAAGTACACCTTTACATTTTCATGTAGGTTGCATTGTTATACCTCATGTTAGTTTGCATTTTTAGGTAGCATTATGAGTTTGAGAGGGTTTTTCCTTCATCTTGCACATGGATTTTTAATCAACTGTGGTCATGTTTTGATCTTCATTTCCTTATCTTCTTTCGTGATCTCAACCAAAATTTTCTATCTTAAACAACTAATTACTTTTGGAGCATTCTCTTTCTTAAGGTAAATTCTCTTTCTTTTCTCCATTTCTTTCCACCTCTTCCAAACTTCTATCTTCCATTCGCTTTCACCCCACTTCTTTTCTTCTAATTCAACCTTGGGGCATAATATTTTGTTCTTGATGATCTACCTTGGTTTTGTGATCCTTATATCTTTCATCTTACATCAAGAACCTTATCTTTAGTTTGATTTGATCAAATTTATCAATTTCTTGTTTCTCTTCTATCTCATTTTGATTTTGATCATGAGGGGGCAGTACCTATCAAACTTCAATCCTTGATTCAACTTTACCAATCCTATAAATTTCTCCACTCAGGGAAACCTTGCTTGAGATTCTTATCTTGGACATGTCAATTACCTATTTACAGGGGTGTTGACCTTGTCTTTTTCAAAAAACTTATCTTTGTCCTGATGTTTTCTCATCCGTCGATCACACGTCCTTGTTGTTTTGTGATCCCAAATCAATCTAACACTTCAACTGCATTCTTTGACTACATGTGTTCCCATAAAGATCACACATTAGTCAAAGAGGGTCAAATGTATGCACCCTAAAATGGTCACCTAGACTATGGGCCCCCATTCTTCAATTTATCAAATGACAGAATCAATTTATCAAATTCCTGATTCAATGCCTTGCAATATTTTCAATTCAAATCACTTTCCTTGATCAAATCGTAATTAATTCAATTATTTCAATATTTCCTAAGGTTTGATCATTTTATCCATAATCTTATTTAATTAAAATAAAACACCCCTTTTAATTAAATAAAATGATCTTACTTAATTAAATGAAAATCCCTTTTAATTAAACAAAATAATCTTATTTAATTTAAAGAAAATCCCTCTTTTAATTAAATAAATAAAATCCCCACTTAAAGCTCTCTTTTTGATGATAAAAGGAAATAAATCAAATAAAAAATAAATAAAATTCCTTTTTCTCTACACATTCCTAAGTGGTGGGATTTTTCCTCTTACTTTCCTTTTTAGGGATTTATCCCACATTTCTCTTGAGGATGCATTCCTCTCCACACTTTCCTTTATAAGGATCCCTCTTCTACTCATTTTAGATATCGAAGATATCAATTTTTCATGTTATTGTTATAATTTAGGTTTGGAGAGAAATTTTGGAGGAGAGTTTGAGCATTTGAGCTTGAACCATGCAACTTCTCTTCTTCTTGTCTTCTTCTCTCATGCATCCATGGAAATACATTTAGAGTAGATTCACATTAATTTAGATTCATATTTCCTTTCATAGATTAATCTTGCATATTTCCTTCATAGATTAGTGTGCATATTTCCTTTCATGCATTGTTATCATATAGATTAGCTTTATTTCATGCATCGTTATCATATAGAATAGTTTCCATTTTCATTTGCAATGCATATTTGATGATCATGGAGACTAGCATTCTTGCTCTTCCTCTTTGAATCTGTCATTTCATGGTGTACTTGCATGGGCATAAACTAGGTCTAAACTAAGGGCCTTCATCACAAACCATTGCACTCCATGAATAGAGAGCTATGAGTCACCATTTGAGACCTCATTCTTGAGCAATCTTGAATACAATTACTCATAGAAGTTTGTCAACATTTTAGAACACAAAAAAAATCTTAGATAAAGCATCTAACATCAATTCCTTTTGCCCAGGAATGGCTAAAGTATCTAGCATGGGCACACTTATAGAAGTTTTCTTTATTTTCTCAACAATATTGAAGGAACCCAAGCTTACCTTTGGTTGTCCCTTTCTTGCAACACCTTCTTCTTGTGTTGGTGTAGGTTGTACCACTGCTTTCACAAGCTCCTTGGCTAGTACATATTGTCCTCAAGGAAAGATTTGAAGAACCTCAGGTTGAGAAACCACCACGGGGGGCTGTTGGCTATTTGAAACTAGTTGTTTTGCCTCCATAGCCCTCTTCTTAGATCTTGTATTGGCTGAAATTGGAGTATAATTCTAGTTTCTATTGGGGAAAGAGTTGACCCCACAAAACTCTTTGCTTTGCCAATTCATGAGAGCCACATCAAGTGCACTTTGCTCACTTGGGCCATCTAACTGATTTTTTTGCATTTGAGGCTCTTGTGGTACTTCTGGCTGCATCATAATATTGTTCTGTGCCACAAGGGTTTGACCAAATCCATTGGCACAAATTCCTTGAATGTGTTGTTGGTTGCATGGGAAATTCCACTCATAATATTGGGCCATATTGTTCTATGCTACAGGAACAAGTTCTCTAGAAGCTCTAGGAGTATTGGGATTATAGGCCTAGATGGTCCTTTGATTGTAGTTTCTTGTTTGGCCTTATTGTCCTGAATGGTAAGGAGGTATATTTTATTGGTATGGGGCCTGATATGGGGCTTGGTAAGGCTGCTCGTAGGTATGTTGGTTAGGTTGAACTGCTGCCTTTTAAGAATAACTAGCTCATTAGTAACACTTTGCAAGGTCTTTTTGAGTTCATTCAGCTCTTGAGACTGGTCTACAAATGGAGCTGGGATAGGTGGAATAGAGGCCAAGGTCAGGATTTCTTCAGGAATGGGTTGCAATTATGGAAAGATGGGCATTGGAGGCCTTGGGACTATTTTCCCCACTTGAATGAGGATATTCTCTACCCTTATGGTAATATCAAAGCCTACTGGTAAGTTATCCCCTCCCATAGACTAGATCATTACATAAATATCACTATTAAGGGACCTCAAATAATATAGGAAAGCATGTTGGTTTGAAGGCCTGACTGGTGCACGGATTATTTTCCATATTATCTAGAACATGAAATTGAAGTCCATCATATGCTCCTGGGGTGACCTCATTATGGTATTCAAATGTTCTACTAAGGAAAGATGGTCAGACTTATCTCCAAGTTGGCTAGTAAGGGCAGTACCTAGATCATCCTAGGTTGATATAAAGTTAACCACTAGACCCCTAAACCATTGCAAGGCTTTAACTTTGAATGATGTTGCCAATAACCTAACATCAACATCATCATGCGTGATGTGATAAAGACTACTGAGGGATGCAAAATCTCCTATGTGTTCTATGGCTGAGGTTTGGTCTTCTCCGGTAAAAATTGGCAAACTTTTAAGGGCTCCCATAGGTATGTCATTATGGTGTTGTAGATTCAAAGGGCTACCTTGGTTGAAAGCCACAAAAGGCTGATTTCTGGCCATAGGTGGATTTGGGAGAACTTGAACTGCTAGGAGCGCTTGAGATAATATAGGGAGTGGTGGGATAATAGAACTACCTACAGGGATATGACTAGGAAATGTAGGCTGAGATGCACTAAGGTTGGGGTTGAGTGCTCTTGGCTGTCTTTTCTCTTTTCTTGGATGAAGGTAGCTCCCTGTACTCAAAAGGATTATTTCTCTGCCTGGTTGGTATCCCGTTCATGTGCTAACAACACTAATATGCATAAATAAGAGTAGAGTCACCAAGTATGATACTTCATAAATCATAATAAGAACATAGCTACAACTCATACCAAACACCAAGTCATATGAAATCTTCTAGAATACTGACTCAAAAGTCTGTCCCATCGTGCATGCCAAAAACTATTGTCACTAAGGATTGCACCTAAAAGAGCTAAGTGTGAAACTCAACAATCCTGTGAAACATGGGAATACTTCCAGGTTGTGGGGAACCTATAATGGAAGTAGACCTCTGGATTAAGGGTCGGCTTCCCTTTGAATCACCTTAAACTTAAACTAAAAATTTTGGAGGAAAGGGAGAGAGTGCATGAATTGAAAACAGGACTTAAAACCTAGGTGATTCACCAAAACTTTGAAGATCCACAAATTGTAAAAAAAATTCTCATAATATGACTTAAACACAACTTGGAATTCACAAATTTTTCCTATTTATATTATTTATTTTGAGAATAACAAGGTGCAGATTGTCAACAAGAAGGAAATGAATGAATTTCACAAACTCAAAGACCTATGAGAGCACACAAATCAAAATTTTAGACAATAAAATGTATTTTCTAAACATCAAATGAACAATATTCCAAGGTAAAGGATTAACTTGAATCACAATAACCTAACCAAAACTCATTAAATAATCTAGAAGAAAATAGGAAATAGAGGATATCTGTTTTGTATTCAACCAAAAGGAGTGGGAAAACAAACTGCTTCTCAGAGCTACAAGCATTCAAATCTCAGAGTGAGAGAGAATGAAAGAACTGTCTCTACACAAAAATGAGAGGTATATATAGGATAACACTCTAAAATCTGCATTTCCAAGGATTCTAGAAATCATCATGTCTAACTCCACCAAATCTGGAATTGTATGCAGGGATATATCTGGGAATCTGCATTTTGTAGGTTCACCAACATGTTGCCGAAATCTGAATGTTAGGTTCCCAGATTTGTAGGGTTAGGTGAGATAAAATTCCAAAATCATGCCTTAACCATCATTCCTTCACCAAACTGAATCTATTTCCCCCCTAATCATTCTTTGACAAGTGATATTTCCCCAAAATGACTTATAATTGCATCATTGGGCAAATATTTACAATAAAGAATGTGCATGATTTACATTAATTCTATAAAAGACTCTTTAAATATTAGTCATAGCCCTAATATATCCAAAAAAATATAATGACCCCTATGTGGAGAATATTACATTAATATATTCTTTCCCCAAAATGACTTATAATACCACTCTCCTTTAAGCAAGGTTTTAAAACCATTCTCTAATAAAAACCCCAACCTTTATGTTATAAAAACATATTTCAAAGGCTTTATATTATAATAACATTACAATAACCCCACCCTTGATTTTTCACTTACCATAGTTTTAAATATTAAAACCTGACCCAAAAAATTGCCATAAAACATAAGTTTCATATTCTTTCATCGAATTGCAAGAACATGGCTTATGTGCCCTAGTTGTTGTTTGAAATGGAAGGGAAGCATGAATTTGGAAAGTTTCCAGCTATTAGATCGATTTGTCTGGATTTTCTGGAGTTTGAAAGCAATATGAATCCATGGTAAGCTATTCATTTATTGCATCTTCATTTTTGATGAAGATGAACTCTTTTCTCTGCATGATTTCTCCTTCATCGATTTTCTCCATTCTACATTTGTGATGGGGTTTTTGTTGTTTTGAATGTTGTATTGCCTTTCATTTTCTTTTAAAGGCAGCAGGCTCTAGACATTTTATGTTTTAAAAATATTGTTGTTATACTATTTTCATTTGCTACTCTGGTATTGAAAACATGGCTAGGGCATCATTATGGTTCTATTTTCCTCTTGCAATGTATGTTTTGATTCCATGGGAGATGGTGTTTTATATTGGCAATTCTATTTGTGGATGCAATAATAGCTTTAATGTTGTTACTTTGCTGCCCTACTCCATGGCGTGAGCTTCATGCTTGTTGTTATAACCTCTTTTTGGATTTATTAACTCTATTTTGCCTCCATAGATGATGGCATTTTTAAATTGTAATGCTGCCCATGGAAGAACATAAACTCTTTTAATGTTGTTCACAACATATTTTCTCATTCCTCTCTGTCATGTATGCAGATTTTGGTTTAAAAATCTCAGTTTTTCTTTCCACAGAATAGGGTGTTTTGCATGGTAATATTGTTTGCTGGAAAGAAAATCCTTAAGAACATCCTTGTATCTTCCTTTCCAATCCATGGATAGTGGCATTTTTCCATTGTTATTCTTCCCATGGAAGTACTATTTGGACTCCATTGAAGTTATGTACTGTTGTTTTATAGATGCATTTGAATGTAACTCTTCTCTCTGTTTGCTTGATTTTGTTTTGAAACCAGCTCATGGCATTATTATTGTTGTAACATATTTTAATGCCATCATTTGACTCCACAGTAAGGGTTTCTATGAAGCTATAATTATGTCCATGGATTCTCAAAACAATTGTTACAGTCACCCACCTTGCTGTTATCCTTTTGAGGCCACGAGCTATGACTGATTTGTAATTTTTGGAGCATGTTTACCTCTTTTGCATCCACAGAAATAAATGCCATGATGTTGCAATTTTATCTATGGATGAATCTTGCAATGTTGTGGCTCCATTATTTTTCTTCTGTGCTTCTCATGGGTGCATAAGGCTCTTTTTAATGTTGTAGTTTTAACACTTTAATTACCATGCATCATTGCTACTGTAACATTGTTGTTAGATGCATTTGAATCAAGTACTTGCTAATTCTTCATGTTTTGAATAGACTTGTAAGTAGAAGGAACACATCCTTGCTGTCTTAACAAGCTATATGTAGAGTTTAAACATGCATATCATCTTTGTTCATGGTTTATATCTCTTATGTGATGCATTTTTGTCCATGTGCAACCAATAAGTGATGCTATCTTATTAAACTTACATGTTGTTCTACTATTGTTTTTAACATGATATGCATGTATTTGATGCATAGATTCATATGCAAAATGTCATACCTTCTGCTGCCCCAAAATTTGGAGGTGTATGCATCATTGTTGTTGTGTGTCCCCAAATGTTGAGATCCACCATGCTATGTTGAATTTGCAGAATTTGTCACATGTATCATACATTGATTGTGTCTTCATGCACCATTACTATACCTTGTCTTATTTATTCTGAATGCTCCATGGTTACTATTGTTTCATTTTTTTTTCTCCTTCTAGATCAATGCTCCTCATTGTGACCGTCAGGATAATCAGAAACCATGTTTTTGATAGGTCTTTGGATAACCCTAACCGGTTTCAATGTAGGGTACTAAGAGGGCCTGACATCCGATCATGGGTGTTTCTTCCATGTCAATGTGGACTCTATCAAGAAGATTTGAGGGCTTTCTGATAGTGCCCACATTACAGAGAAACACCATCCATCATTTTCTGGAGAGTCTTCACCTTCATAAGTGTTCTTCCCCATGCACAGTCATTCTCTAAAGGTGGCATGTAATGGTTTCCCTTAAAGACTTCTTGTACATGAGTGAGGGCATTTATCTCATATAAATGTAACAAAACAACTTCTTTTGTACCTACACATGGAACAAACATATTAGAAAAACATGGTATCCTCCTTTCCTTTGCAGCATTGTGGTGAGTATGTTCATGCCTGGAGCATGGTTTCCTTCTTTTGATATATGTCTAATTCCATGCATGCATGAATGTAAGTGTATGTAGATAACAACCTATCATGGATTTCTTAGATCCATTGGATCTAACCCCATTTCTTCTTTTTCTTGTAGGTTTTGGATCCAATCAAGAGCAGACTGGAGTCACACTTGGTCCAACCTCTCTTCCTTGCTTCAGGCAATGTCTGATACCTTATCATTTATGTTCATTTACTTTTGTGCATGTGTGTAATTAGCCATATATTTCTAGGAGTTGGCTATTCTCACAACCTATGTGATCTTAGATACATACTTTATTTCCCTTCTGCACATACTTGTTATTTATGTTCAAATTGAATATGATTCAATGTATATATATCATTTTATTTCCTGGATATCTTAGTTTGATCTTTTCCTTTATGTAATTTTCATTTTCAGCTTTTAGGAAATGAATGCAAAATTAATTCAAATCACTAATAATGTGAAAACAAGGTTATTTAGTAACTTACCTAGTAATTAGGCTAACAATCTTAATCAATTGAATGAACATAAAATTAGGTAACATGTTGCTCACACATGTGTGAGCAACCTTGAGCCACTCAAACCTTGAAGGCTTGAGTTTGAATTTTGTATGGCATGTCCTTTTTCCCTTGTGTCCTCCATGTGGCATCTATGTAGATGCCACATGTGCTCCACCTCATCCAAGACCTTCCCTTCCCTCCAAAAATCTGTAAATAGAGCTCTTTCCAAGAGCAAATCCATCTCTTATTTTTGCATTGTTATCATGCTAGTTTAGCTCTAGAATTCTTTAAGAATTTTAGAATTTTAGTTCACTTTCATATTTTTAGTTCAAGTTTGAATCTAGATATCACAT
Organism: Thuja plicata; assembly: GCA_018584345.1. Taxonomy (NCBI): domain Eukaryota; kingdom Viridiplantae; phylum Streptophyta; class Pinopsida; order Cupressales; family Cupressaceae; genus Thuja; species Thuja plicata. The sequence continues at coordinate 9,642,690 of MU224790.1, forward strand.
CTTAGGAATAATGGAATGAATCATAGTTTTTTTTTCATTTTAGCTTAATCTTGTATTCTCAATCATGGTGAGAGTTTGAGACAAGTTTTCAATACTTGTTCTTGAGTTCTTCACTCTTTGATAATTTAGCTTGCATTTTAATCATTATTTAGATTTATTTTATTGTATTGGGAGAGAACACCCACAAATATCACTAAGAGAAAATCAACAAGTCTTGCATGCACTTGTTTGGCTCATCGAAGGTTGTGGTGTAAACTTCTTGTCTTTTGAGTCTTTCATTGAATATGTTAACCCTCATTGAATCTAATGACTAATAATTGTGTTTGCATGTTTTAGTGATTATTTTGGTCAGGTAGCTTTATATCACATATATTTTGGCACGCCTGGTGGGACCCATGTCCCTTAAAATTTGAAAAAAAATCAAAATCTCTATGGTTTTTCATGATTCTGGGAAAAGCGTTACGCAGATTCGTATCTGCTCTGAGATTTCCATCTATGTTTCTAGACTGTCATCTATGTAGTTCCACCATCTGTGCCCTTAAACTACCATCTCTGCCTGTTAAAAATAACTTTAGCTTAACTTTGTTTTAAATGCATTTTTGACATATTTTATAGTTTTAACTCTCAGGTTTTTGACAAGGTATCAATTTTTAAGAGTTAAACACTGGAAAAATTTATAAAAATAGATATTTTTGTTAACTAAATATTTTTGGCTAACTTAACCCTTTCTATTTTGTCATCTACGCAAGTCTTTCACCATTGCCAACAATTCACCATCTTCGACATGAGATCACCGTCTCTACGTTTTAGCATTTAACATAGGTATTGTGTTTTACAAACTATCATCTTTGATTTAGTTTTACCATCTATGCAAATTGCTATTTCGGCATCTACACATATAAATAGCCATCTACACAAGTTCACCGTCTACGGCCTGTTACTATCAGCTGGGCCTGCGAAGAGAGCAATCTTTTGGGAATGACCCAAGTGGGGAACAAGTGGATCTGGCTACTCCACCCCACTAGAATAAAAATCTTTCTTCAATCTAAAGAGAGGAAATACATGACTATTTCTATCCCTAATTATCCTTAATTTGTAGGGCCAACCTACCTAAATCTTTCTACGCAAGTCTACACTTGACTGGGCGCTTGTAGAGAATCTTGGTCTTAATCTTGTTTACAAGACTGCAAGGGGATACATTCAACTTGTGTAGGGCCAAGAGGTCTGAATCTTTCTTATGAGACTATACATTTTGGGTGCTTGTAGGGCTATAGGCCTTAATTTTTCTTGTGAAACTACAAGGGGTAGCCACGAATGGAGGACCTTACTAAGAACTGTTAAAATAGAGGCCCACCCGGTTCACCCTCAAAAGGTGATAATGTTTGAGCAAAGAAGATAGTAACTTCCCTAAAATCACTCTTACATTCATGTCACCCTGAGCATTTGGATTTGGCTAATACGGTGTCATGAATAGAGCCATTGCATTCTTGGTGATGGTTGTATTCTAATTTGTTCTTGTGTGTGTGCCTAAGCTTACGAGAAAATATTTTCATGCTACACCAATTTCCTTAGGTAGGCTATGTTTGAAGTGCTTGAAGAACATTGAAAAATCAAAACATGAACAAAATCTTCAACAAAAAAATTTGTCACACTTGCTTGTATCCTTCAAGGTTTCTTTGTCCCTTATCAAATTATTTTTGAGACACATGCTTGTTATTTTTTGGTTTGACTATGATGAAACCGATTCTTTCCATTGAAAAAATCCACTCAAAACCAGACTGAGATCAAAATTTCCCAAATCATCAAAAAATTTTCCTACTTATAGACTATCATCTCCGCTCTATAATTGTCATCTATGCAGTTTCATCATCTGCGACCTGCAATTGTCATCTGCGTCTAAGATTGTCATCTCCGCTTCAAAATAATGAGCTTCAAAATTTGTCAAAACATTCAAAATTTGGTCTTTTATAAGATCCAAAAACCATTTTCCCTAAAACATTCAGTTGCTCATTCAAAACCATATTTTTTCTATAGGACATGACTGATTCCAAGAAATACAAGAAAGTTAAGCTTTCAATTCCTCCATTTTATAAAGAACAAAAAGAGACCAATCACAAATCCAAGGAATATCAACACATTACCCAATCAATCAAGAAATAAATCAAATATTATGATAAAATTTATGCTATCATGTACAACAACAAAGTTTACAACTTCATGGCCAAATATCGCATAAATCATGCCTTTGTCACTCTTGAGCAATACGACTAGATCACCCTCTTGTTTCTAAAATAAATTTCTCTTTCTTCCATCATCATAAAACATCATCCTCTCGCTCGGAACATTAGATCAAACCTCTTTGGATTTCAAATCAAATCAAAATCAAATAAATCCTTTCTTAGGTTAGATGACCTTAATCAAAAGTATTGCAGACCTTCATCATTAGATAAACACAACATTTCTTGTAGACCACTACTCCATCTCAAGTAATTTAAATCCATTGATAATGTTCTATTTTTTTGGAGATCACAAGTCTATCTTCAAGTAGAAAAATATATCATCAAATTTAATCCTTTTGTTTTTGTGTCATCACAAGGTCTTGTTATACCTAGGTTTTGTTCTAAAACCTTTCAATCAAAATCAATCATCAATTAATCTTGATCAATTATCAATCAATCCTTAATCAAGCATCAATCAATCCAATACAATAAATCAAAATCAAATCAATCCAAGAACAAGATCTTTGCTCCATACACTTTCATCTTTCAATCTCTCTTTTCCCATCTTCCATTCTTCTAAGTTTTCCATTGTATGGTATTTACTCGATCCCAACCTATAAACATGAGGCATGCAACACTCAACAATTCCTTTTATGAGGAGAATCCTTTTGCTAATCAATTCTTTCAAGGCCACGTGACATGAATCAATGACATGACCAATGTGCATGAAGAAACTGAGTTAGTGGATCAAGAAGAAAGACCTACACAAGTGAATTATTTTCTTAGAGATCCATATAACTTAGAGATGGTTGAAAATACCATTAGTCAAAGCAGTGGCAAAATCTTCTTGAACCTCATTTGAAATTACATTACAGTGTCCACTAACTTTGATGAATCACTTCTCACTTGTAGCATTACTAAGGCTACAGTTGTTTCAAGCATGGCCATGGCCTCCAATTCAAATGCAACATCATCACGTGACACTGGTAAGACAGCCTCTAGTGGGCCTTCTACATCAGTTCCCACATCAACACTTGTATCAACAACTACATCAATAGTTCAATTGAACAACGAACAAATCCAACAGATCCTAAGTATTTTACCCAACAATAATTCACACAGTAGCACTCATACAACAACAAATACCTCTCAAGGTGCAAGTGCTAATGTCAACAACATAGGGAAGATCTCCATGCCTCAATCTACATCATCTACATTCCCAAAAATTTGCATGAAGGCATCTACAATCAACACATCTTGAGATTACCAATATATAGCTCCTTTGACCGTCAGTATGACCTCCACTAGGTTTTTGACTATGCAATTTGGAGGAGGACACACTTATGGGACATAATATATTCCACACAATGCTCCAGATTTAGCCCAACAAGTTAACAAGCTGAAAACTCTTGTGTATGGTTTGCAGAATGGGGGCAAAAAATAATTTTCCTTTGATGAGATTTGTCCCTATCCATTCAAAAAGTCTATCACCATGAAATCATTCATTCCAAACTTTGAGATCCCTAAATTCATGAAATACAAGGGAGAGACATGTCCTCTACAACATCTCAAAGAATTTTACATTGCATTTCAAGAAGTTGCTTAGAACAAAAATTACCTAAAGAGACTCTTCACCAGGAGTCTCAGAGGTGTAGCTTTAGAATGGTTCATGGCCCTTCCTTATGGGCCAATCTCTACTTTCTCTAATCTTATAAAGAAATTTTTTAGACAATATTCGTATAACATTGAACATCAAGCAACACTCAGCGATTTGTGTAATACCAAGCAAAAGAATGGTGAAACCTTTGCTAGATTTTTACAATGATGGAGACATATCACAAATAGTATGCCATGGAAAGTACCAGATAATCAATTAATTGACATTTTCATAAAGAAATTAGTCTCTGAGATGTCATTCCAAATGAAAATGGCTTCACCTAACACCTTTGAATCCATTGTTAAGAAGGGAAAAGATATCGAAGATGGGCTTTTGAAAAAAGGTAGCATCAAACACTATACTCATTCCAACAATGCCAAACCAAAATTCTGGAGTAAAAACAGAGTTTTCAATTATGGAGTGACTGATGCTAAACATGCTAAGACTATTCAAGTATCCAAAAACAATAATCAAAACAATTGCAACAACAATCAGAATCAAAACTAGAACAACAATCAGAATTAGAATCAAAACAACAATTATAATAATAATTGACAACAACAATTTCAATCGTGGAATCAATCTTATTTTTCCCCTCGCAACAAAAAAAATAAAAATAACAATAACAATAACAATAACAATCAGTAACGATGATAATTCACAGCATTAGCAGAACCATTGGATGTGATCTTTAAACAACTTGTGGATCAAGGAATGATAGTCTATCCAAATACTCGGCCTTTTGATGATAATCAACCCAAGCCTGCTTGGTATAAATAGAATGAATACTAAAATTATCATTGCATTAAAGGAAATGATACCAATGTTTGTGCCCAAAAATGATGGATTCACTTTTGGCCAACTGACAGGTATAATGGTGATGCACCACTTGATACCTCTGCAATTTTGGCTTAATCAAGCCAAGGCTGGTAGGCGTAATTTCACTTTGAACTATCAAATTTTTTGTGTCACACAACTATGTACAAAGGTAAAAAAAGTTCCTCCCAAGGTGGTGAATGATCCTTGGAGGAAAACAACAAATCTCTGATAATTTCTAATATATAAAGCTTAAATTAAACAAGATAACCACTAAGAGTCCTAATGTAATGCTTTGAAAAAATGATTAAATGATCTACAAACAACAAAGCATGAACTAATATAACAATTTCCAAATAATGATTAGATTAGTGCCTTCTAAAAATATAACTCAAACCAGATTATAACTCATCTCAAGGGCTTCCACTCAAAATATAACTCAAACCAGATTACACAGTTAGTCTTATCAAATTTAACTTTGTTTAAGAGACCGACAAAAACAAAGGAAGATTCACAAATATTTCAGTTGATATTCAAAATGTATATTGATTTTGAGTTATAAAATTCAGGGAATTTAACACAATGAAACACTCTATAAAATAGAATATCTGAAAGACTAATTGAAAACATATAACTTATAACCACAAATAAGAAGAAGAGAACTTATCTTTATTAATATTGAAAAAATAGTACATTAAAGTTCATGATGCAATTGTGATCAAATTCTATTATACAATGTGTTTCTCCCACATTTTTTTGTTTACATTTTACACCACATATATATGTGGATGAATGGTTTTCTCACCCCTTTAGGGTGAAGAGACACCACCCTATGTTTAGAATTTAAAAACTTCTTTTGAAAAAACTAATCAACAAACAAACTAATAACTACCTATCTTTTGGATTTGGCTTTTGCCAAAAATCCAAAATATATTGAATGAACATAATATTTTTACTAGAGATGGGAAATTTAATTTTCCAAACTGGGTCTATCTTCGATTTTCAATTTTTGATTTTTTTCATTCTCTGTCGACATCATCTTTGAAGCAAGTTGAAATTCCAGCATCTCTGAAACCTTCACTTACAGAATTTTGATTGTTTCTGTCACAGAGCTTCCTTCCTCAATCGCTCATATTTTAATTAAAAAGTAATATAATTTTTTATCCCATTTAATGTACTCCATCATGTCATAAATTATTGGGCATGGAGTTTAGGATGCCATTTTTAGAGTTTTATCACTATATAGTACTCTAAATTTTTCCAAAAATTCAGAGCTCCAACAGGCTCTTTCTAGGGACATATGCTCCCTATGAGCATAGAAAGATCTCAGTTATCTCTAGAGAAGTAGACCAAGTATCTACACTTTACCTGATGTAAATTGAAGATTGGGTTGCCCCAGGCCTCCAAAAAGTGAACACTGCTATTTCCCTCTGTCAAAATTTTTATTTTGTTCATGTAACACTTTGAATCTCCTGAATATGATATTATATTGTTCCTTATCTTTATCAACAAGAGTATTTGAAAAGAAAACAATCTCAGAATTATTTAGCCCCAACATCTGATCCCTTGATGTATTAGATATATAATCCTTATAGAGAATATGTAATTGTTTCACTTCATCAATGTAGTCTTTGTCTTTTTATTTATGTTTTTTCTTTGAGAAATCATCAGGTGCACTGTGTTCTTTGCTAGATGGAGGATCCCTATGCATATTATCATCCATATAAGTATCTAAACTAAGTTCTTCTGCTTGGATGCTTCCTTGCACACAATCTTCCCCATTTCCATTCTCCTGATATTGTTTCTCCTCGCATAAAGGTTTTGAAGGTAACTCATATTTAGGAAATATTACTTCTTTTATATCAAGAATCTGATCAAGTGGGATACTTGGATAATTTTTAGTAATTTTCTTCAACATATTCTCATTAGTATTCTTGGTTATTACAATATCATCTTTAGAAGTCTGATATAATTTTCACTCATAGGATGAACTGAATGATATCTTACCTTCTAAATGTATATTTTGAGTGTTATCAACTTCAAAATCATCATTAATCCTACTACCTTCATCATGATGTTGATAGATTTGATTGTATAGAAAATTTCCTTCACATAATGGATTCTGGAACATAGAGAACATAGATTTATCTTCCTCTACTTCCTCTTCAAATAGTGGATTCAGGAACATATAAAATTCAGGCACACCTTCATGAGAGTTTTCATTGGGATCATTGGATGTTTCATCAATAAGACTAATGTCTTCATTGACATTATTTTCTGAAACTTCATGTTGTTCATATGTAGTATGTTGTTCTATTTTATCTCCTGTATTTGATTTTTGGAATTTATCATCTCCTTCATCTAGTACTCCCTGAATATATACTGATCTATTAACTTGCTTATCATGATGAAAAAAAATTTGACCACTCTTCTCAACATGTTTTTGATATTCCATGTCTAACAAAGCTGAAATTTATTGTACTGAGGAAGTTTTCTTCCTCGTCATCATGGTCATTAATACCTATTTTTGTACACATCTCATCATGTACAAATTCTTCTTCAACTTGATCCAAATTTGCTTCCTCCTCATAATCCATGCTATCTTCTTTCCCACTGATATAATTATCAAGCATAAGGCCTTGTTCAATCTGATCATAAGCCTCCTCTTCTCTTTCTTCATCATCCTTTTCTAATATCTGAAAAAGGGGCTTCAAAATAGGGTCATATAGTGAGATTCTTAAATCCAATAAATTTCTTACTAATTCCTCACTTGAAGGCATGATGTCAGCTGTAATCTCTTTTAAAATGCTTACCATCCTTATGAACAAATATGTTGTAGAATCCCCCTCAAATCTCACCAAACTAAAAAAGGCATCCAAAGGAGACATTTAAGAGTCCTCTTCCATATTGTGAACCTGAATTTCATCTTGTTCATAATGCATGTCATCTTTACTTGCATCATGAAACATATCAAGAAACCATTGCTCAAAATTTCTCCATGATGAGATACTTTGTTCAGTTGTCATAATAAAAAGAAAACCTGCATGATCTGTCAATGATCTTACAAATAGTTTCATAATCACATCTTATGCATAGATATGACAATATTCAATAAATTTATAAAATGCCTACAAATGCTCCATTGGTGATTCTGATCCATCTCCACAAAATTTTGGAACATATTTTTTTAGTTTAAGAGTAAAATCCTTCTGACCACCAGGGATGTTATCAAAACTCAATGGTCTATATACTTCAATAATATATTTTGTCTTGGGTCACAAAATTTTGATACTTTATGTGAATATGTATTTTGGTACATACTGAATATCTAAATTTGTAGTAACTTCTTTCTTTATACATTAGGTTCTTTTCAATAGAGTCACCACCTCTTTAAAGAGGAAAACTTTACTTATCTCCTTCTAGGTATTCTCCCTCAGTAGAGTCATTGACTGAAATGTTTTGTTATATAGAGTTTCCACCTTCTTACCAGAAGGAAAAAACTTATTGTCTTCTGAGTTATTATCTCCAGTAGATTCTTAATTATATCACCAGAGCTTCTAGGTAATCTTAAACTTTGTCTTTCATAGACAATTCCCCAGAAGAGTCGCCAATTTGTTGGTGCCCAAAAATGATGGATTTATTTTTTGCCAACTGACAGGTATAATGGTGATGCACCACTTGATACCTCTACAAATTTGGATTAATCAAGCCAAGGTTGGTAGGCCTAATTTCACTTTGAACTATAAAATTTTCTATGTCGCACAACCACGTACACAAGCAAACAAAGTTCCTCCCAAGGTGGTGAATGATCCTTGGAGGAAAACAACAAATCTCCTAATAATTTCTAATATGTAAAGCTTAAACTAAACTAGATAACCACTAAGAATCCTAATACTAATGCTTTGAAAAAATGATTAAATGATCTAAAAACTACAAAGCATGAGCTAATATAACAATTTCCAAATAATGATTAGATTAGTTCCTTCTAAAAAATTGGTTTATAGAGTCAGATAAATTTCAATCTTATGTACGCTTGGAGATAGTTTTAAAAAACTTGCTTTAATAAGACAAGACTATCATCTCAAGGGCTTCCACTCAAAATATAACTCAAACCAAATTATACAGTTAGTCTTATCAAGTTTAACTATGTTCATGAGATCGAAAAAAACAAAGGAAGATTTGCATATCTTTCAGTTGATATTCAAACTGTATATTGATTTTGAGTTATAAAATTCAGGGAATTTAACATAATGAAACACTCTATAAAATAGAATATCCAAAAGACTGATTGAAAAAATATAACTTATAACCACAAATTAAAATAAGAGCATTTATCTTTATTAATATTGAAAAAATAGTACTGTTACCCAATTTTTTCACATGCGGGATAGCAGTCATAACAGTAAAGTAAAAATTTGCATAAAGATACATCCCTTTGACATTACTATTCAGCCAATACAGATGAATACATTACTATTACATTCATATTATCAGATTTTATTTGTACTCTAAGTTTTGATCAAATTCACACTTTCATATTCATAAACGGTCATTACATTGTGCATTCATACTGAATGTATTACACAAGTGTTCCTTTAAGGTTACATCTTGCATACTAAAACTCAGAGGACATATGCAAAAAATAAAGTAAGAAAGAAGCATGATAAAGTCTAGGGTCTATGTATTGCCTTTAAGAGGTCTTCTAGTTTCTAGAGTTGTTCATCTGAAGTCTTTCATGTCTGGTCTTATCTCTGTCTGTCCTGCCTCCTACATCTTCTGTTGGTCCTATTTCCTACATCATCATGGTGAAAAATATGTTAGATCCAATTGGATCTAAGCAATACATAAAAGCCTAAAAATACCATGCATCAATCAAACTTGATGAACTGCATGTTTACTGATGATATCAATGTAATAGAAAGATATGCATTTACATTGATTGAATAATAACATCAAACAAACATATCTTTATGAAATCATGTGTTGTATTTGAAAAGATGCAGTGAGTGTCACGAGCCCATGCTCGAACTTCACAAATATGTATTATTAAAGAATGAGAGAATGCTAGATATTCAATGTACAGGAAAGAAAGAAATGTTCAAATGCAGATTTCAAACACTATTGATACTGATATGTAGAAAGATGAGCAAGATTCAGTGCAGTCAAAAGATCACATTATGCATATGAAGATGCAGTTTTAAATAATGCATATATAAGAGTAAAAAGAAAATGACTGTGTTATTATCATCAAAATATTATGCATGTTTGGTGAATCAAGTAACAGTGTTGTTGTGAAAAATGTTATGCATATACAAGTAAAAGGAGATATAGTACATAATAGTAATGCTGTTATAAAGTAACATGCATATACAGATAGAACTAATTGGTATCTATTTTACAATCAGAATATGCATATATACAATAGAATGGATATCAGTTTTGCTGTTATGAGCTTGCAGATATTTTGTATTTACTTCCAAGAAGAGTGTTACAAAAATGATCAAACAGAGGATAGGACTTAAAGTGAGGCTGCAAATTTTATGATGCAGAAAAGGAGACACAGTTGATGCTTCAACATAGTAAAGAAACATTGCAAAGTGTAGGTTAAATAGACATACTCACTATTCAAATAGAGCTCGATTTCAGTCAAAGACAAGATGCAGATAACACACAATATCTCCAGTTTAACAAATATAGCACAACCTCCACATGTTTTTAATAAGTTTCAGGCATGGTGATGTTATGTTATCACTATAATAAACAAGAAGAAGCCCAAGTTCATTCAAATAAATGAGCAACACATTCAAATAGAAAGGACAACATAAGTAAAGGGTAACTTATCTTCAAGTTACAAGTTTGAGCTGCAGCAGGAGACTCAAGTTTCAATCCAAAGGTGGATGTGCAGTATTATGTAATATGACATCTAATACTTTAGTCAAAGTGTGGATGAAAACTAAATACCAGTTAATGATGGAGAACCCATTTTCTACATGCAACCCAATCTTCTTGAGGAGAAGTTCCCAGTTAGAACATACATCACAGTGCCAAACGCTCACCCTCCAGTCGATGTGCAGATTTTAACTCTAGCATAGGCTGAGTTACAGTCATAGTTAATGCCATGTGTTATGCAGAGTAATCATGACTCTAGCCAAGAGTCCAAGCCCAAGATCATGCCTTGTGTTATGGCATTTAACTCCACTTTGCAAAAGAGATCTCACAGTTGTAAGAGCCTGAGCTTTTAAGGAGAAGCTTCTATTTTAAGTGCAGCCCGAAAATCACAAATAATTCTAGATTAGATGCCATGTTTAAAGGAAATATATACTCTAGTTTCAATAGCTACCCAAGAACATGCAAAAACATAGAGCATGCACTCTTAGATTATGATCAGTTGAACTCTAGATTGCATGGTGCCGCAAACAGAAGAAAACCTAAACTCATTCTTCCCCAAATGAAGATTTGCGAAGTGAAAACACAATACCTTTACCAAATTGGATAAAGCTTTCGAGTCCATCACAGTACTAGTGATGAGGTTTTTTGCATTGTGTTATGTCAGCTTGACCTTAGGCATGATTAGTTAGCTTGACTTTTGTGTTGGCTATGTCATGAGTTAGGGTGGTGAGACTATGGTGTCGGGTTTATGTCATGGAGTTAGGGTTTTTTTCATGTTATGGCAACAACTATAGGTTTTAGGTTAAATTTGGATGGGTTTATGTTATGTTATGTAATAAGGTTGGTAACACAATGTAAAAAGATGAAAATCTTTAGTTACCAACTATGATAAAGTATCTCATTTTCGAAATTGGCCTTTAGGGCTTCATTTTGGGCATCAATTATGCCATAAAACTAGGGATTAAGCTAAAATTTTGGGAGGCTAATTTGTAGGCATGGATTAGGCCTTTATTTTAGGGATGATCTTTCTGTTTTGGAGGAGATTTTTTAGGGAGATCTCATTTTTGAGATTAGCCATGTGGGCTATTTAGTAGACCTTCATTTTCATAGTTAGAGGTTCAGATGTGGTGGAAAAGAGGTTTTAGTGAGCTATTTTGTTCCTATACCACTTTTTCATGCATTTTGTATCCATTTTGGTTGCAAATTTTTGAGAGAGGGCATATAGTGAACATATCATTCCTAAGTGCTTGGAAGGCCATTTTTGTAATCATTTTGTCAGATTTTTGAAGGAATGAACCAGATATTTTGACTCATATTTGTGAATTTGTTTCGATATTGGATCCTATTTTCATCTTTTCTAACAAGTGTCAAATCATTTGTTATCTAAAGGAAGTGAGTAGATTTCTATTCATTCTTAAGATAATAAATTGCTCCAAGGCCTTGTATGAGAAATGTACGTTTGTTAATTATCCAAGTTGTTTGTGGTAAAACCCTAATAGCATGCATCTATTAACCTATATGTTGATCAAAGATTCAAGGTATTAAGATCTTCATTTGTAAGTCAGGATTGAAGTTTCATTTTTTTTCAAAATCTAAAGTATTCATTGGTGTATCACCCCATTTTCCCTTTTAGTTTTAATCCTTTTTCCCTTTTCCCCATCAAGTTTCGAATCAGGAGGTGATATCCCGAATCAAATAAGAACCGACCTAGAATTTGGAGACTCTCCCTCATCCATAGTTCACCCACAGCTAGAGGAAGTTTCCATTGTGAGGATGGAATTTTTGTGTAGCCCTAATGCCTGAGTTAGGGTGACAATTCTAAGCCTTAACAAGTAAATTAAAGTTCATGTTGCAATTATGATCAAATTATATTATACAATGTGTTTCTCCCACCTTTTTTGTTCACATTTTACACCACATATATATGTGGATGAATGGTTTTCACACCCCTTTAGGGTGAAGAGACACCACCCTATGTTTAAAATTTTAAAACTTGTTTTGAAAAAACTAATCAACAAAATAACTAATAACTACCTGTCTTTCAGATTTGGCTTTGGGCAAAAATCCAAAATAGATTGTACGAACATAAAAATTTTACTGGAGATAGGAAATTTGATTTTTTCAAACTGGGTTTGTTTGAGATTTTCAATTTTTGATCTTTTTCATTCTCTGTCAACATCATCTTTGAAGCAGGTTGAAATTCTAGTATCTCTAAAACCTTTGCTTAAAGAATTTTGATTGTTTCTGTCACCTAGCTTCCTTCCTCAATCCCTCATATTTTAATTAAAAATTAATATATTTTTGTATACCATTTAATGTACTCCATCATGTCATCAATTATTGGGCATGGAGTTTAGGATGTCATTTTTAGAGTTTTATCACTATATAAGACTCTAAATTTTACCAAAAATTCAGAGCTCCAACAACCAAGAAGTGCATGAAACCGAGGCACTTTGTGCAAGATCTTATTGATGATGTAAAAATCCAAATCAAAGGCCATAATTCTTCCTCATCCAATGCAAATCTAAAATTCTATAATGAACCTTTTCCGCGCCATAATCAAAACAATGCATCTAATGCAATCCCATATTATTATTCCACAAACACCATCAGAGGAAATGATCAAACACACAAAACTCTAGTGGCTTTAATGCTCTTTGTGGACATATCAAAGCATCTAAAACCCCTGTCAACACCTTGATCCTCAAATCTTCCAATTGTAATGCTACCACATGTAGACCCAGAGTCACTGTCCAATCTATCAATAATCCCTCTACATATGCAAATTCACTAGGTGCACCATCTACTACTACCTGACCTGCCTCATGTTATGACCTATTGGCCCAGTTAGGAAAGATAACTGCACAAATATCAATCCTAGAACTTCTATGTACCTTGCCTATTCACAAAGAAGTTCTTGAGAATGCTCTAAGTGAATCTTGTGTTCCTAAAAATATCAACGCTACCCAATTCCAAGCTATGATTGGGAATTTAGCTACACAAGAGCATCTTGTTTTCACTGAAAAAGGCTTCCATGGACCTGACCTTCACCATAATAAGTCCCTCCACATCAAAGAAAAAATCTAATCTACTAAAATAAAATGAGTCCTTATATATGGTGAATCTAGCCTAAATTTGTGTACATTAAAAATAATTTGAAACATCAATATTTTTGAGGACCTTCTAGATGTCGACAAGAGAATCACTATAAAGGATTATGATGATACATAACAAGAAATAAAAAATTTTGATCACACTTCCTCTAAAAGTGGGCTCGACACTAATTGAAACTATTTTTCATGTGCTAGACTTGGATTTATCATATAACATTTTGTTGGGTCGACCTTGGATACATGTTATCAAAGGTGTGCCCTCTACCTACCATCAATACCTTAAGTTTCCAAATCACAGTAGAGAAATAATGATTCCAGGAGATCTTGAACCATTTCAATATTTCAAGAGACTAGAAGGAAAGCAATCAAATTATTATCCATTAAATGAGTTCAGTCGACCTATCGAGAAGGAGCTATCTATTCAGAAAATGTCCTCGGCTACAAAAAAGACATTAGAGACACCACTTGATCAATCAAAAGGAAAAGAAAAGGTCACTGAAGACAAAACCCATGAGTCTAAAAAGAATATCACTTTTATGGATCAAGGTATGAGAGAATACAAATTTTAAAGTGCTTTATGCACCGGACAACTCCGTTTGTCACCAAATTCCTATGGGAGACTATCACTGCTAACTCCCTCTAAAGAAAAGGACCTTATGCAATGCAAAAAGATCACTTTTGAACATTGGGGGTCATTATCAGATGAACACATGGAATCTAGCATCCTTGATTGGCTCTATAATGAAGAAGAAGAAAAATCAGTGACATTCCCTGAAGGAAAGTATATCAAGGCCACCACCATCATTGAAGGCATGGGATATCATGGCACTGACCTTGGCACAAATGAAACTGGTAAAAATAATATTGTCATAGCAAACAGCTATCCTCAAGGACACATATTGGGCTCCATATAAACTAAGACTAACTTTGCTAAGGACTATTGTTTAGCTGCGTTAGATTTAGACACTGAAGAGGAGTTTTTCAAAGTCCCTTTCCAATACATTGAGGATGACCTTGATGAATTTAACCATGTCCTCACCATTACACAATTCTACCTTTCATCCCCTCATCTTCCCCTCACAAAGCCCAAACTAATTGACTAGGATCAACAAGATTCACCACCAGCTTTAGACATTTTTTATTTAAATGAGGCAATATTAGCTCTCTTTGGACTTAACAATCTCTGAGAATATGAGCATCAGATCCGCTACAGTGAGAAAGCCTACTTTGGTAGCCAGGTCAATTCTCTTAGGTGCAAAAGTGAAAATGAAAAAAAAATTAAAAAAATAATGAAAATATTAAAACATCCCCTGATGAAAACCTCTCGCAGGAACCTTCGGATGAAGAAAAAGACAAAATAAAGGATGCATCCTCTAGTGAAAACCTTTCTGAGGCACTAGAGGAGGGAGAAGCAGATCAGCCATTCATATCATCAAAACCAAAAATATCCTCCATGATCATTGAAGACACTATCCCGATCAATCTTGGTACAAAAGAGGATCCATAAATCACTTACATTGCAGTATCTCTCAATGAGGAGGAAAAGAAAGACATGACTACATTTCTTCAAAATCATAAAATCAACTTTTCCTGGACCTACAAAGACATGCATGGACTAGATATGGATCTTATCATGCACCATCTTGTCGTAGATCCTAACATGAAGCTTGTTAAACAAAAAATCTGTAAGATGCATCCTCAAGTAGCATTGGTAGTCAAAGTAGAGCTTCAGAAGATGCTTGATGAAAAAGTTATTTGACCTATAGAATATCTTGAATGGGTCTCCAATATTGTTCTAGTAGGAAATCCTACTAGGGGTATCCACATCTTTACAAACTTCAGAAACTTGAACCTTGCATGTCCTAAGGGTGATTTTCCACTTCCCAATATTGACATTATAGTAGATTTGACTGCTAGACACAAGATATTGTCCATCATGGATGACTTCTCTATTTATAATTAGATTAGAATAGCACCTAAAGATCAACACAAGACTACATTCATGACACCTTGAAGTACCTTCTATTATTAGGTGATTCCCTTTGGTCTTAAGAATGTTGGACCAACATATCAGCGAGCAATGACTACTATCTTTCATGGTCTCTTACATGTCATGATGGAGGTATATGTAGATTATCTTTTTGGAAAATCCAAGACATGAGAATCACACATTCCCATCCTCACTACAATCTTTGAGCGATTGGAGAAATACAAGCTTCGGCTAAATCCCAAGAAGTGTGTCCTTGTGATTCAATTTGGTAAGTTTCTAGGATACATTGTGTCCTAACACAGAATAGAAGTGGATCCAAACAAAGTAAAAGCCATCATAGATATGCCACCACCTAGAACATTGAAACAATTGTGCAACTTAAAAGGAAAACTCCAGTCTATCAAGAGGTTCATGTCACAACTAGCAGATAAAGTGCATCCGTTTTCTCATCTTATGCGCAAGGATATCAAGTTCTAATGGGATTTCCTATGTCAAAAAGCATTTTAGAAACTAAAAGGATATCTCGCTAATCCACCTATGTTGGTGCCACCTATTTCTATTCATCCTATAATTTTGTACATATCTACTATAGAGCTTGCATTAGATGCTCTTTTGGCACAACTAGATGACACTAGAAAAGAATGAGAAATTTTCTACCTCTACAGGACACTTATTGGTTATGAGTTTAATTATTCAATCATTAAAAAGGCATATTTGGGTGTTGTCTTCTGCACAAAAATTATGGAATTATATGCTCAATCATAAGATTCACTTTGTTGCTAAGATTAATGCAAACAAGTATCTCCTGTCACGAGATGATCTTACTGGCCGCATGGCAAAATGGGTTATGATCCTCAGTGAGTTTGACATTGCTTATGTGGATCAAAAAGCTATAAAAGGACAATTCATTGTAGATCAGTTAGCTAAAGCACCTATTGATGGAAAGCATCTACTAATCATAGATTTTCTAGATGAATCAGTCCTCAATCTTGCATGATTATCCCATGGAAACCTTATTTTGATAGATCCTTTATTCATAAAGGATCGACTGTAGGAATATTGTTTGTCACACCGCAAGGGGATCTCATCCCTAAATCTTATAAATTATAATTTCCTTGTACCAACAATATTGAAAATTATGAATCCCTTGTACTTGGACTCCGTTAGGCCATACAATGGAATATTCTCAATTTGTTAGTATTAGGTGATTCACAATTAGTTATCAAACAAGTTCTAGATGAATATCAAATGAAGGATGATAAGTTGCTTCCCTATCACCACATAGTTGAAGACCTTAAACAACATTTCATTGACTTGGTCTTCCATCAAACTCCGTGCACAAACAACAAAGAATTTGATGCAATGGCTACCATCGGGTCCATGATTACCATGCCAAAACATAGTACACAGTGTGAGTTTCTTGTTGAGAAGCTTATGGTCCCTATCTATGACCAAACGAACTCTGAAATGATGTGTGAAATTATTGATCCTAATTCCCCATGGTATCAATAAGTATATTCCTACCTTAATGATGGAAATACCCCACTTGCCTTAACACCTAATAAATGAAAAACCTTCATTCATCACACTTCCCATTACACAATCCTCGGTGATACCCTATTCTAAAATCACTTCGATAGAACTCTTCTAAGGTGTCTAAATTTTGATGAAGCACAAACATCCTTGGAGGAGGTACATCAAGGAATCTGTGGGGCTCATTCTAGTGGGCTCACCTTGGCCAAAAAATTGTTATGTGTTGGATACTATTGGCCTACAATGGAGCAGGACATCCATAACTATGTGAAGAAATGTGTGCCTTGTCAGTAGCACAAGGATTTGATACATGCTCCCTCCCAATCCCTTTAGCCCACCATCACCCCTTGGCCCTTTTCCCACTGGGGCCTAAACCTAGTTGGCCAAATTTTCCCCAATTATTCCAATGGCCATAAATACATCCTTGCCGCCACTAAATACTTTACCAAGTGGGTCAAAGTTGTTCCTCTTACCTACACTATTAGAAAATAGATTTTGAAGTTTATTCTAAATTACCTAATCTGTCGCTATGGCATTCCTCAAGACATAGTTACTAATAATGGATGACCTTTTAAAAATAAGGATTTCACATAGATATGTAGAAAATTCAGCATTACCCACCATACCTCTTCCAAGTATCTCCCAAAAGGTAACAGTCAAGCAGAGGCTACGAATAAAACTATCCTCAAAATCCTCAAGAAAATAGTCAATGATGCTGGCCGTGATTGGTACCTTCACCTAAATCCCACCCTTTGGGCCTATCACACTTCCATTCATACTCCCACTAGATCCACTCCATTTTCCCTTGTCTATGGTACCAAGGTTTTTCTACCCATTGAAATTGAGCTCCCTTCCCTCATAATTTCTCTCAATAATCTATGGTTCGAAGAAGAATACAGAGTTGCTCACTTGCAAGAGCTTGAACTCCTTGATAAGAGACACCCAATGCCCTAAACCACCTATACATGTATCAAAATCACCTTTTCCTCCATTTAAATAAGAAGATCAAACCACGCTAGTTTGAGATTGGTGATCTCATCCTACAGCACAACATGAAGAACCTCTAGAACTGTGAAAAGAAAGGAAAATTTGAGCCTAATATGTTGGGGGCCTTCATATTCACAACAAAGTTTGGGTTTATAGCTTATCAGATTGTAACACCAAAAAGGGATCTAGTTCCTGATCCTATAAATATCTTGAATCTCAAATGCTTCTATGCTTGATCCTTCAGCAGTCCATTGTACAATGGAAAACATTGCAAAAAGTCATGAAAAAATTAAAAAATCAAATAATAATAAAAGTATAAAAGGCATAAAATAGAAAAAAGAGAAAGATAAATAAAATACATCCATTCATGAAAACCAATTTGGTGGTGCAATTGATAAGTACCATGGTGAAAACCTGTCTCAGGCATCATGTGTAGTCAGATCCACCATCTATTTTTCCCATTTCCCTTTTGCAGCATCCATCACCTTTCCATAATAAAATCCTACCCATATATGTGCAGGTAGTCCCCTGACTGCTTTCCACTTCTGTAATAAGATCACAGTCCCGCATGACTAAGCTTAACTTATAACACTGGCCTTTATTCCAGACACAATGATCATTAACATTTTTCACCAAATCAATTGACAGATTGACTTTCTCAACTTTATTCTATTCACAAGAAATTGCCAGTGAATTCCCGTTTCCACAAATCAATTGATCTTTTCCCATCAGGATGCATCCTTCTGATGTCAGCTTCTCAATCAATCATCACATCAAAATTGTTCATGGAAAGAACTTTTGGAATGAATGACCACTTGGTCAGGATGCCTTTTTTCTAATTTTATCTTGTGTTTCAATATGTCCTTCTCATGGCTGCCTCAATCTTTAATATCTTGGTATGTTGTGGAAAGTGTCTATTAGAATATGTGTCATTTGCAATATGATCTATTTTTCATATATTGTTAGTGCATTTATGTTTGATATTCAATTATGACTATGTATGCCTCATTGGGGCCAGGATTCATGCATACCAAATCCCTAAAAAAAAGATCTAGGTGTACTGCGTCTCCTCATGAGTAACATTTCATAGGTTCCATCATTCTTGATATCTTTCATCCTTGTTCCTAACAACCTATTTTGTCTGAGAGTCTAGTCCATGCAAAGGAATCATGTCACTTGTGTTTTCTAATGGATGGTGCATACCTCCTCTTTCAAAATCAAACTAGGGTGTGCTCTCCAATATTAACACAATATAAATCCCACGCAAATCATGTAGTTAAATTGTATTGTAGTTAGGTCATATTATTGCATTTTGCTCTTGGAAATATTTATGTTTATTCCCATATCCAACTACCTAAGTGATCCTATCGGACCTAATTGATACACATAAAAACATCATCCTCATGTGTCACATTACATCCATGTCATTTCATTTCATTTCATTAAATCTCATTTTCATTTTAGTTACATCAAGATTCTTTTTATTACATTACATTGTCATTTCATTACATTTAATTATTAGTCATATTTTATTGCATTCATTTAAATTTCTTACATTCCCCTTTATCTTCATTCACTTCATTATCATTACATTGCATCCAGTTATGTATTATTACTCATTACAAATCCATTATCATTTAGGTTATTTCATTAATCATTAATCATTACAAGTTTCATTGTCAATCCATTATCATTTAGGTCATTTCATTAATCATTAATCATTACAAGTTACATTGTTAATCATTATACATTACACACCTATGCATTTATTATCCATTTATTACTCATTATTCGTTCCATAACCATTACATTCTCATTACATCATGTATCATCTTAAAATAGAAGCACTTCCATTTTGGTAGGTTTAGCACCCTCATTTAGTACACTTACATATTAGATTTGCATTTTAGGATGCATTTGGACTTAATTCTCCATTTCTAGGTGAAACTAGGGTTAGGATCCTATGGATCCTCCTTAATTTCCTTCTCTGTGTGGCTTTATTTTTAGTTAGAACCTATGTATTGGCTCTCCTAATCTTCATCATACCTCCTCTAAGGCCTCTGTGCCTCTCTCCAACACTCTGGTGTGTTTTCTCACCCTCCTAGGTCCCTGGCTAACCTGGGAATCTTGTAGATTTCTTAAGGTGACCTGTTTGAAACCTCAGGTTAGGGTTGAGGTCAATTTTTACCTATGTCAAAATCAAGGTTGACCTTGACCTAGGTCAAGGTTGAGGTTGAATTTGACCTTTGTCGGGTGTTGGTCCCCTCTTTCAGATTTGGAGCTTATCGGGGTTTGAAACTTAAAAATAGGTCCCCGAGTCCGGATGCGGAAACCTTTTCTCTGATATTTGAATTAATACATCCCCTCCTTGGTTGGTGATTTTAATTGGACCATAATTCAAGGATAATTTTGAATTTGGGTCCCTTGCATTTACCTAGGAGGTCTATATTGATATCTCTATATAAACACTCTTTTTTGCCTTCATTTCTTCATGAAACAAAATCATGAGATGACATGATGCAATTACGATTATGAAATGATGATGAAGCAAGAAAGCAAGAGGATGATATAGAAGGACAAGATATGATGATGCCTTAATACATAAAAGTATTTTGTGGACAAGCTATTGTGGATCTTCCTTGGAGAAAGAAAGAGTTCTTCCTTCCTTCCTTCTTCTTAGATCTACCATTTTCAACATTCAAGTATTCAAAAGATACTATCATGGGGTAGCAACTATGGATTGTGAGTTTCATAGGAATACTTTAGCCTTGGGGGCTTGGTATTCTTTCTTTATCATATTCAAATCAATGCATTTCTTTCTCATTTTCAATTCATGTTAGGGTTTTAATCTAGAGGATTAGATCTTGGCATTATACATTAAAAGATCTTTCTAAGAGCAACACACACATACATTCTATTACATTTAGCTATTTGTGGAGGTGGAAACCACTAAAATAGGGCCGATTTGACTAAGGAAAAACCCTATATAGCCACCCCAAAACCCCTTTTCAGATATTTGTAGGTGTTGTTTCAGGAGTTGCATGTCAGAATTGGACATTGTATTTTGGGTCAAAATCAACATTTTATTATGGGTCAGAATCGGAGGTTGATTCTTCCCTAGGTTGGAATTAGAAATTCTGGGTCAATGGTGACATTGACTTGAGGGTCAAAATTGGAACTTAGCTAGATCGGAAAAATATTTTTGGGTTTTGTCTGTCTCTGCATTTTTATTCCAAATCCAGTTACAGATTTTCTAGAAACTTAACACATGCATCAGAAAAAGGGTATTTCCATATCTGCTATAATGTGAGGTAGGTATTTTACTCCGTTATTCTTTGCAAGTATTTTCAACTTTACATTATTTATCATAACAATTAAATGTAAATGGTTGAATATGGCATAGGGTCTCTTTTATATGTAAATATCCATGATTAAAACTCTATTTAAGAAGACCATTCAAAATATACCCTTTACATTTTGGTGAACCCACGATAGACAACTCTTTCTTTTTGGTGTTAGATTTACATTTTATATTATATCTTACATGAATATAGAGGTAGATTTATTTTATGCTCTTGCATTTATATTTCAAAAATATAATAAAAAATTACAAAATTCCTTTAAAAACACAAAAACATTTACATGCATGTAATTTTATTTTGTGTTCAACATGTATGACTTTTGTTTTGAATACTTTGATGAGGCTTTTATTGCACAAGAGGATAGATCCCTTAATGAGGTACATGAAAGTAAGAATTAAAATTGTGGAATGAGATCTCCATAGATCCTATTGCTATTTCATCTTCCTCCACAACCTCTCCAATTGACCTTTACCATAGGGTGTGTGCATGGTTACCTTCATGTTCCACTATTTACAACATTGATGCACCTAGAATGTTATATCCTAAACCTTTTATTATGGTAAAAGGATTTCCTCAAATAACTATTAAGGGTAAACCTAAAGATCCTTTGGATTTCTTTGATAACACGGATTCTGTTTCACATGCTTATCTCACACAGAATAATCCTCAACCTACTATTCCAGCATCTTTACCTCCTTCTCGACCTATGCTTCCTCAAGCACCTAGGTTACCTTCTTCCTTTAAGGATTATGACTTAGTTGAGCAATTACACGCTACTCCAGCTAAGATATCTTTATGGGAATTTATTTAAACTTCTCCTACATATCATGAGTCTTTGCAAAAATCTCTATCTACTCTTCCTGCTCCACCTCCTAACCAAGATAATATCAATTCATTTTTGGAGTGCATGCATACTATACCTTTTGTACCTCCTATTGTGTTTACCGATGAAATTTACATTTTGTTGAGGTGCAGAATCAATATGATGCTCTAATGGTTTTTTTTTCTATCAATCAGAGTATCATTCGTAGAACGTTAATTGATAACAGATCTGGGCTTAATGTTTGTAGCATGGATATGCTTCAGTCAATTAAAGCCGATCTTACAACTATTCAACTAGATAATATCCCTATTCATGGATTTGATAATATTGCAAAGAAAACTTTGGGTATTATTACGCTACCTATTAAGGTTGGTCCAGTTCTTCTCAACACACCTATTCATGTTATGCCTAGACCTCTCAATTATAACCTTTTGTTAGGAAGACCTTGGTTACATACTATGCATGTGGTTCCTTCAACTCTTCATCGTAAGGTTAGGTTCATTTATAAAAATCTGATGTATACACTACATGCGGATGATGCACCAAATCCTTGCCTAAATGTGGAATATGCTAAGGTTTCTAAACCTATACAACCAAGTAAGGAACCTGAGCAACCACCTAAAATTAAACAAGATGAAGCTCCACCTTCTTCTTTAATTGTAGATTATTGGGGAACATTGGATTTTAATCCTTCTTTTATGGGAGAATATAAAGTTTCTGATTTAGAGTTTATGAAAGAACAAAGTGGGTTTGAAAAATAATTTTTTACTCCTCCACTTTCTGAGGAATTAAAAATTAACTTTGTTTCTGCTTCACTTGAAGAAATAATTGAGACAATAAAACCAAATTGCTATGACATTGTGACATATGTCGCTCCTTTAACTCAATCTGATATGGCTAATAGATATCGTTTTGGTTATCATCTACTCAAGAAATTGGGATTCAATGGGAAAGGATGTGGTAAATATGAACAAGGTATACAAGTGTCCTTGGACAATAAAGTTTATGATTATACTTATGGGTTAAGATTCAATCCTTATAAACAACCATCAACTTTTCCTCTTAATGTCAATCATATCTTTGGTGGACATTTGAAGTTGGTTAATCTGCTTCTCCTTGATATGGATCAAAAACCTAGTTTGGATTTTTTCCTGAGGATGAAGCCCTTGCCAATTTTTTAGGGGCTTATCAGGATCTACCTACGTTTCATCATAAAAGAAGAAATCCCTATTGTGTGAATAATGAAGCCTATTTTGGGGAACATGATATTTCTCCTTTGCCAATGGATTGTCCCATGCAAAGTAATTTATTAATAACTAAGACTATGGAAGTTCAAATGGATGTGAATAACTCTGAAAAAAAATCAAAATTGGGAAATGTTTGAACCAAGATGAACATGATCAGTTGGTTTCCCTCTTACTTGAATATAAGGATATATTTGCTTGGACATATTTGGATATGCCAGGTATAGATCCTAAGATTTTTACTCATAACATTGTCCTCAAACCTAATGCTAAACCTATGAAAAAGAAAATCCACAAGATGAATCCAAGCATTGTCTTACTAGTTAAAACCGAAATTGAAAAATTATTAGATGTTGGGTTCATCTGCTCTATTGATTTCTTTGAATGGATTTCAAATATTGTGGTCATTTCTAAAGGAGAAAATAAGATAAGGATGTGCACTAACTTCTGAGATTTAAATAAGGCATCCTTAAAAGATGATTTCTTGTTACCTAATATCGATATGATTTTGGATTCAACAGTGGGTCATTATTTATTATCTTTTATGGATGGTTTTTTGGGTTACAATCAAATTTTTATCCCTACTAAAGATCAACTTAAGACCTCATTTATAACACCTTGGGGAAAATTTTGTTGGGTCATGATGCCCTTTGGATTAATAAATGCGGGAGCAACTTATCAACGCGCTATTACTTTGATGTTTCATGATTACATTCATAAGATTATGGAAGATTATGTGGATTATATCTTGGAAAAATCTATACAAAGAGAGGATCATGTGTTTATTTTATGACAAATATTTGAAATAATTAGGAGTTATAATATGAGATTTAATCCTAAGAAATGTGTCTTTGGAGTTTATTCTAGTAAATTATTAGGATTTATAATCTCTAAGCGAGGCATAGAGGTTGATACTGAAAAGATTGATGCTATTGTTAACATGCCTCCTCCTAAGAATATTTCTCAATTACACAATTTATAAGGAAAAATACAAGTTATTCATCGCTTCGTTTCTAACTTAGCCCATAGAACTGTTCCTTTCACTTCCTTGCTTAGAAAAGATACCACTTTTCTTGGAATAAGGAATGTAAACAATACTTTGAGAAATTTAAGGAGTATCTTGCTAATCCTCCTATTTTTCAACCTGCTCAATTTAATAAACCCTTCTATCTATATACTTCAACTACTCTGAAGGTCATAAATGCATTGTTGGCTCAACATGATAGTAAAGGTAAGGAAAGATCGGTGTACTACATTAGTCAAATTTTACTTGATTATGAAACAAGATATACTGATTTGGAAAGACAATGCTTGGCTTTAATTTATGCTTGTCAAAAACTCAGGCATTACCTATTGAATGTTGAGGTCAATGTGATTGTTAAATTTGATCCTCTAAAACACCTTTTCTCAAAGACTGATCTCTTTTTCCATCTGGAAAAATGGGTGATGTTACTTATTAAATTTGATCTTAATTTAATTCTTCAAAAGTTAATTAAAGGACAAGCTTTAACTGATTATTTAGTTGAATCTCCTTGTCCTTATTCTGATACAAGTGTTACCTCAATAGAATTCCTTGATGAGAAAATTCTAACTACATAGCAAGAGGATGTTTGGGAATTATATTTTGATGGTTCTCGATGCAAGAAATGTTTTGGTGTAGGCATTATCTTGGTCTCTCCTAAAAGAAACCGATCCCATGTCGTATAAATTGACCTTTCCTTGTACTAATAGTATTGTGGAGTATGAAGCTCTTATAGCTGGTTTACAAGAAGCTTCATCCCTTTATATTAAAAATTTGGAAATCTACGGATAGTCACAATTGATTGTTGAACAAATAAAAGGAGGTTATCAAACTAAGAATGATAAAATGATGCAATATAGAGATTTGGCTCTTGATATTCTTTCACAATTCTCTTCTTATGCAATTCAAACTTTACCTAGGAAATATAATCGACATGCGGACACCATGGAAAGTGAAGCTTCTTTGGTTTGTCTCAAGAATAATGACAAAGACTTTCAATTTACTATACATACTCTTAAAAACCCTACAATTTCTAATAAGGTTACTGCTGATTGTTTTAACTTGCATTTGGATAATGGTATTCGCATATCTTTCATTTTTTGAAAGATAATACTTTTTTGGTATCAGCAACAAGGAATATGTGTAATCATATTAGGAAGCTTGCAGTACATTATATAATTTTGGGAGATACACCTTACAAACATTCTTATAATGGTTTTCTATTAAGATGTCTCAGTAGAACCAAAATTCTGATAGCTTTAGTAGAAGCTCATTATGGTTCTTTTCAGGGACATTTTGGTGGGAAATATTTAGTTAATAAACTTCTTATAATGGGATATTATTGGCAAACTATGGAACACAATTATTTTATATTTGTTAAGAAGTGTCCTCAGTGTCAGCAACATGGTAATTTAATTCATGCTCATGCTTGTGAACTTCGTAATCAAGTGGCTCCATGGCCTTTTAGTATTTGGGGTTTTGATCTTATCAAAAAAATCTCACCAACTTCTTCTCAAGGACATACATACATTCTTATAGCTACCGATTACTTTACGAAGTGGGTGGAAGCTATTCCTCTTCATTCTACTACTGTGAATGTTATTTGTGATTGCATCCTTAATCATATTATAGCACAATTTAGTATTCCTTCAACGATAGTTTCAGATAATGACACTTCTTTCAAGAATAAAGAAGTCATGAAATTATTGGAGAAATATCGTATTCAACATAGATTTTGTGCTCCCTACTACACTCAATCTAATGGTTAGAATGAAGCATCGAATAAAGTTATTGAACAAATCTTAAGGAAAACAGTTAATAAGCATGGAAAAGATTGGCATAACCAACTTACTTATGATTTATGGACTTATAGGACTAGTGTTCGTACGGCGATGGGTACTTCTCATTATAATCTTGTTTTTGGTACTGATGCTATTATGCCCTTAGAATTAGAGATACCTTCTTTGCATTTTACATTTCATGGGGTAATTTAAAAGGATACTTTTCAGGAACAACGATTACAGGAATTAGAAATGTTGGATGAACAATGGATAAATGCTTTGGAACATATAAAGTCTTATGATAAATCACTTCAGAAATAGTATATTCATAAGGTGATTGAATAGTCATTCTCGGTAGGTGATTTAGTCTCGTATGAGAATCGAAGGAATGTGAATGGTTTACCTGGTGAAAAAGGGAAGTTTATCCCTAATTGGCTTGGACTTTTCATAGTAATTAAGGACTTTACTTCAAGTGCTTATAAGATTGCTAATATGAATGGTGTCCCTCTTAAGGAACCTATTAATATTATGCATCTCAAACGTTATTATCCCTAATACATCATTCTTTCTTTGTGTATTTATGTATTCCTTATAGAATAGTTATGTTTGCTTTATAGGTTATGTGATTTAATACTGTAGACACCCTAAAATGGACAGGCTTGCGACTTTACATTAAAAACACTAATTTTTCATCTATTAATTAATGGTTTTTTAATCATTAATTAATCATCTATTTTCTTCTAAATTCATTTCCAAAATCATCTAGTCCAATTCCCAAAATTAATTAAATAATTTATTTTATTTAATTAATTAATCTTTAATTTATTAATTATCATTATTTAATTAATTAAACTCAATTTCCTATAGTTTAAATTCAAATATTTAAACTTACTAAGTAAATTCTTCCAATTAAATTAATTTAATTTCATCAAATAAAGCAATTCTTAATTAAAAAGAATTCAATTATCTCACATGTTGAAAA